>JAXCGZ010023324.1:0-47497 GCA_037179515.1 Halocaridina rubra
GAATGTTAAAAGGAACCCAACCTAATAGCTTATATCTGCTATACTTAGGAATGAACGCATTCTAACTGAATGCCACTAAGTTCATATTACAGATTCCCCAACCTCACTCGTGGCTTCATTTTAGCATTTAATTCAATTCCCAATCTCATTCGGGCCATGAAATTATCAAATAAGCACATTACATATGTGAAAACATGAATCATTTTTTGCCCCGACCGGGACTCGAACCTAGGACTTATGATTACTAAGTCAAGGCGCTACCACTACACCACAGAAGGTTAAAAGGAACCCAACCTTATAGCTTATATCTGCTATACTTAGGAATGAACGCATTCTAACTGAATGCCACTAAGTTCATATTACAGATTCCCCAACCTCACTCGTGGCTTCATTTTAGCATTTAATTCAATTCCCAATCTCATTCGGGCCATGAAATTATCAAATAAGCACATTACATATGTGAAAACATGAATCATTTTTTGCCCCGACCGGGACTCGAACCTAGGACTTATGATTACTAAGTCAAGGCGCTACCACTACACCACAGAAGGTTAAAAGGAACCCAACCTTATAGCTTATATCTGCTATACTTAGGAATGAACGCATTCTAACTGAATGCCACTAAGTTCATATTACAGATTCCCCAACCTCACTCGTGGCTTCATTTTAGCATTTAATTCAATTCCCAATCTCATTCGGGCCATGAAATTATCAAATAAGCACATTACATATGTGAAAACATGAATCATTTTTTGCCCCGACCGGGACTCGAACCTAGGACTTATGATTACTAAGTCAAGGCGCTACCACTACACCACAGAAGGTTAAAAGGAACCCAACCTTATAGCTTATATCTGCTATACTTAGGAATGAACGCATTCTAACTGAATGCCACTAAGTTCATATTACAGATTCCCCAACCTCACTCGTGGCTTCATTTTAGCATTTAATTCAATTCCCAATCTCATTCGGGCCATGAAATTAACAAATAAGCACATTACATATGTGAAAACATGAATCATTTTTTGCCCCGACCGGGACTCGAACCTAGGACTTATGATTACTAAGTCAAGGCGCTACCACTACACCACAGAAGGTTAAAAGGAACCCAACCTTATAGCTTATATCTGCTATACTTAGGAATGAACGCATTCTAACTGAATGCCACTAAGTTCATATTACAGATTCCCCAACCTCACTCGTGGCTTCATTTTAGCATTTAATTCAATTCCCAATCTCATTCGGGCCATGAAATTATTAAATAAGCACATTACATATGTGAAAACATGAATCATTTTTTGCCACGACCAGGACTCGAACCTAGGACTTATGATTACTAAGTCAAGGCGCTACCACTACACCACAGAAGGTTAAAAGGAACCCAACCTTATAGCTTATATCTGCTATACTTAGGAATGAACGCATTCTAACTGAATGCCACTAAGTTCATATTACAGATTCCCCAACCTCACTCGTGGCTTCATTTTAGCATTTAATTCAATTCCCAATCTCATTCGGGCCATGAAATTATCAAATAAGCACATTACATATGTGAAAACATGAATCATTTTTTGCAACGACCGGGACTCGAACCTAGGACTTATGATTACTAAGTCAAGGCGCTACCACTACACCACAGAAGTTTAAAAGGAACCCAACCTTATAGCTTATATCTGCTATACTTAGGAATGAACGCATTCTAACTGAATGCCACTAAGTTCATATTACAGATTCCCCAACCTCACTCGTGGCTTCATTTTAGCATTCAATTCAATTCCCAATCTCATTCGGGCCATGAAATTATCAAATAAGCACATTACATATGTGAAAACATGAATCATTTTTTGCCCCGACCGGGACTCGAACCTAGGACTTATGATTACTAAGTCAAGGCGCTACCACTACACCACAGAAGGATAAAAGGAACCCAACCTTATAGCTTATATCTGCTATACTTAGGAATGAACGCATTCTAACTGAATGCCACTAAGTTCATATTACAGATTCCCCAACCTCACTCGTGGCTTCATTTTAGCATTTAATTCAATTCCCAATCTCATTCGGGCCATGAAATTATCAAATAAGCACATTACATATGTGAAAACATGAATCATTTTTTGCCCCGACCGGGACTCGAACCTAGGACTTATGATTATTAAGTCAAGGCGCTACCACTACACCACAGAAGGTTAAAAGGAACCCAACCTTATAGCTTATATCTGCTATACTTAGGAATGAACGCATTCTAACTGAATGCCACTAAGTTCATATTACAGATTCCCCAACCTCACTCGTGGCTTCATTTTAGCATTTAATTCAATTCCCAATCTCATTCGGGCCATGAAATTATCAAATAAGCACATTACATATGTGAAAACATGAATCATTTTTTGCCACGACCGGGACTCGAACCTAGGACTTATGATAACTAAGTCAAGGCGCTACCACTACACCATAGAAGGTTAAAAGGAACCCAACCTTATAGCTTATATCTGCTATACTTAGGAATGAACGCATTCTAACTGAATGCCACTAAGTTCATATTACAGATTCCCCAACCTCACTCGTGGCTTCATTTTAGCATTTAATTCAATTCCCAATCTCATTCGGGCCATGAAATTATCAAATAAGCACATTACATATGTGAAAACATGAATCATTCTTTGCCCCGACCGGGACTCGAACCTAGGACTTATGATTATTAAGTCAAGGCGCTACCACTACACCACAGAAGGTTAAAAGGAACCCAACCTTATAGCTTATATCTGCTATACTTAGGAATGAACGCATTCTAACTGAATGCCACTAAGTTCATATTACAGATTCCCCAACCTCACTCGTGGCTTCATTTTAGCATTTAATTCAATTCCCAATCTCATTCGGGCCATGAAATTATCAAATAAGCACATTACATATGTGAAAACATGAATCATTTTTTGCCCCGACCGGGACTCGAACCTAGGACTTATGATTACTAAGTCAAGGAGCTACCACTACACCACAGAAGGTTAAAAGGAACCCAACCTAATAGCTTAAATCTGCTATACTTAGGAATGAACGCATTCTAACTGAATGCCACTAAGTTCATATTACAGATTCCCCAACCTCACTCGTGGCTTCATTTTAGCATTTAATTCAATTCCCAATCTCATTCGGGCCATGAAATTATCAAATAAGCACATTACATATGTGAAAACATGAATCATTTTTTGCCCCGACCGGGACTCGAACCTAGGACTTGTGATTACTAAGTCAAGGCGCTACCACTACACCACAGAAGGTTAAAAAGAACCCAACCTTATAGCTTATATCTGCTATACTTAGGAATGAACGCATTCTAACTGAATGCCACTAAGTTCATATTACAGATTCCCCAACCTCACTCGTGGCTTCATTTTAGCATTTAATTCAATTCCCAATCTCATTCGGGCCATGAAATTATCAAATAAGCACATTACATATGTGAAAACATGAATCATTTTTTGCCCCGACCGGGACTCGAACCTAGGACTTATGATTACTAAGTCAAGGCGCTACCACTACACCACAGAAGGTTAAAAGGAACCCAACCTTATAGCTTATATCTGCTATACTTAGGAATGAACGCATTCTAACTGAATGCCACTAAGATCATATTACAGATTCCCCAACCTCACTCGTGGCTTCATTTTAGCATTTAATTCAATTCCCAATCTCATTCGGACCATGAAATTATCAAATAAGCACATTACATATGTGAAAACATGAATCATTTTTTGCCCCGACTGGGACTCGAACTTAGGACTTATGATTACTAAGTCAAGGCGCTACCACTACACCACAGAAGGATAAAAGGAACCCAAAATATAGCTTATATCTGCTATACTTAGGAATGAACGCATTCTAACTGAATGCCACTAAGTTCATATTACAGATTCCCCAACCTCACTCGTGGCTTCATTTTAGCATTTAATTCAATTCCCAATCTCATTCGGGCCATGAAATTATCAAATAAGCACATTACATATGTGAAAACATGAATCATTTTTTTCCCCGACCGGGACTCGAACCTAGGACTTATGATTACTAAGTCAAGGCGCTACCACTACACCACAGAAGGTTAAAAGGAACCCAACCTTATAGCTTATATCTGCTATACTTAGGAATGAACGCATTCTAACTGAATGCCACTAAGTTCATATTACAGATTCCCCAACCTCACTCGTGGCTTCATTTTAGCATTTAATTCAATTCCCAATCTCATTCGGGCCATGAAATTATTAAATAAGCACATTACATATGTGAAAACATGAATCATTTTTTGCCACGACCAGGACTCGAACCTAGGCCTTATGATTACTAAGTCAAGGCGCTACCACTACACCACAGAAGGTTAAAAGGAACCCAACCTTATAGCTTATATCTGCTATACTTAGGAATGAACGCATTCTAACTGAATGCCACTAAGTTCATATTACAGATTCCCCAACCTCACTCGTGGCTTCATTTTAGCATTTAATTCAATTCCCAATCTCATTCGGGCCATGAAATTATCAAATAAGCACATTACATATGTGAAAACATGAATCATTTTTTGCCCCGACCGGGACTCGAACCTAGGACTTATGATTACTAAGTCAAGGCGCTACCACTACACCACAGAAGGTTAAAAGGAACCCAACCTTATAGCTTATATCTGCTATACCTAGGAATGAACGCATTCTAACTGAATGCCACTAAGTTCATATTACAGATTCCCCAACCTCACTCGTGGCTTCATTTTAGCATTTAATTCAATTCCCAATCTCATTCGGGCCATGAAATTATCAAATAAGCACATTACATATGTGAAAACATGAATCATTTTTTGCCCCGACCGGGACTCAAACCTAGGACTTATAATTACTAAGTCAAGGCGCTACCACTACACCACAGAAGGTTAAAAGGAACCCAACCTTATAGCTTATATCTGCTATACTTAGGAATGAACGCATTCTAACTGAATGCCACTAAGTTCATATTACAGATTCCCCAACCTCACTCGTGGCTTCATTTTAGCATTTAATTCAATTCCCAATCTCATTCGGGCCATGAAATTATCAAATAAGCACATTACATATGTGAAAACATGAATCATTTTTTGCCCCGACCGGGACTCGAACCTATTACTTATGATTACTAAGTCAAGGCGCTACCATTACACCACAGAAGGTTAAAAGGAACCCAACCTTATAGCTTATATCTGCTATACCTAGGAATGAACGCATTCTAACTGAATGCCACTAAGTTCATATTACAGATTCCCCAACCTCACTCGTGGCTTCATTTTAGCATTTAATTCAATTCCCAATCTCATTCGGGCCATGAAATTATCAAATAAGCACATTACATATGTGAAAACATGAATCATTTTTTGCCCCGACCGGGACTCGAACCTAGGACTTATGATTACTAAGTCAAGGCGCTACCACTACACCACAGAAGGTTAAAAGGAACCCAACCTTATAGCTTATATCTGCTATACTTAGGAATGAACGCATTCTAACTGAATGCCACTAAGTTCATATTACAGATTCCCCAACCTCACTCGTGGCTTCATTTTAGCATTTAATTCAATTCCCAATCTCATTCGGGCCATGAAATTAACAAATAAGCACATTACATATGTGAAAACATGAATCATTTTTTGCCACGACCAGGACTCGAACCTAGGACTTATGATTACTAAGTCAAGGCGCTACCACTACACCACAGAAGGTTAAAAGGAACCCAACCTTATAGCTTATATCTGCTATACTTAGGAATGAACGCATTCTAACTGAATGCCACTAAGTTCATATTACAGATTCCCCAACCTCACTCGTGGCTTCATTTTAGCATTTAATTCAATTCCCAATCTCATTCGGGCCATGAAATTATCAAATAAGCACATTACATATGTGAAAACATGAATCATTTTTTGCCCCGACCGGGACTCGAACCTAGGACTTATGATTACTAAGTCAAGGCGCTACCACTATACCACAGAAGGTTAAAAGGAACCCAACCTTATAGCTTATATCTGCTATACTTAGGAATGAACGCATTCTAACTGAATGCCACTAAGTTCATATTACAGATTCCCCAACCTCACTCGTGGCTTCATTTTAGCATTTAATTCAATTCCCAATCTCATTCGGGCCATGAAATTATCAAATAAGCACATTACATATGTGAAAACATGAATCATTTTTTGCCCCGACCGGGACTCGAACCTAGGACTTATGATTACTAAGTCAAGGCGCTACCACTACACCACAGAAGGTTAAAAGGAACCCAACCTTATAGCTTATATCTGCTATACTAAGGAATGAACGCATTCTAACTGAATGCCACTAAGTTCATATTACAGATTCCCCAACCTCACTCGTGGCTTCATTTTAGCATTTAATTCAATTCCCAATCTCATTCGGGCCATGAAATTAACAAATAAGCACATTACATATGTGAAAACATGAATCATTTTTTGCCTCGACCGGGACTCGAACCTAGGACTTATGATTACTAAGTCAAGGCGCTACCACTACACCACAGAAGGTTAAAAGGAACCCAACCTTATAGCTTATATCTGCTATACTTAGGAATGAACGCATTCTAACTGAATGCCACTAAGTTCATATTACAGATTCCCCAACCTCACTCGTGGCTTCATTTTAGCATTTAATTCAATTCCCAATCTCATTCGGGCCATGAAATTATCAAATAAGCACATTACATATGTGAAAACATGAATCATTTATTCCCCGACCGGGACTCGAACCTAGGACTTATGATTACTAAGTCAAGGCGCTACCACTACACCACAGAAGGTTAAAAGGAACCCAACCTTATAGCTTATATCTGCTATACTTAGGAATGAACGCATTCTAACTGAATACCACTAAGTTCATATTACAGATTCCCCAACCTCACTCGTGGCTTCGTTTTAGCATTTAATTAAATTCCCAATCTCATTCGAAAGTACGATACCGGTATCAGCGTTTCGGAAAACGCAAAGGGTCGCACCTACGTGAGCTAGCATATATTAAAATTTCCAGTAATTTCATGATTTATTGACAAAAAAACGTATTTCATAGCCTAAGAATAATAAAACAGTAAAAAATAGTAAATAACATAAATACTAACAGTATTGCACCATGTAAAATACGATATCGGTATCAGCGTTTCGGAAAACGAAAAGGGTCGCACCTACGTGAGCTAGTACATATTGAAATTTTCATTATTTTATTGATAAAACAAGTATTTCCTAGCCTAAGAGTAATAAAACAGTAAAAAATAGTAAAAACCATAAATTTAGATATATAACTCACCGTATTGCATCATGTGAAATACTGTCCGATAGCGTACAATGTATTGGCGTCTTGGAAAACGCAAAGGCCCGCACCTACGTGAGATAGTTCATGGAGTGCTACTGGCTGAAAGAGTGAGAGACGACGAATCACAGAATTGTTTTTCTGTATGTTCTGTATCATGGGGTCTGATTGGCTTTTTCATTGAAGTTTCGTTCTCCTACCATCTTCCATTGTCTCGCCTCACTCGTTCAGTCTAACTCACGTGTGCGCCATTCACGTTGTGCTTATTAATACGTTTTGTTTGTTATTTTTTTAGTCGCGTATTTCAACCTCTGCAATGCCTCCCAAGCATCCTTCATCTTCTAAGGCTTCTGGTAGTGAGCCTAAGCGGCAAAGGAAGATGTTAACCATAACAAATAAGGTGAAACTCTTAGATATGCTGAAAGAAGGAAAAAGGTTTACGGATGTCGGCCGCTATTTTGGCCCAAATGAATCTACTGTTCGCTACATCAAAAAGGACGAGGCAAATATCAGGAAAACAGCGAATATTTCTTTTGATAAATCAGCGAAGAGGGTCGTAACATCCCACAATAAGATAATAGTGCGGATGGAATCTGCTTTGACCCTGTGGATTGCTGATTGCAGAAAGAAAAACATCAGCATAGACAGCAATATCATACAAACAAAGGCGATGAAGCTGTACGAGACATTAGCTACAAACGAACCTAACGACGACAGTGGAGACTGTGGAGAGGAGGGGAGAGAAGAAGATATCGACGACCCACAACCAGGACCCTCCAGCGATTCTCCACCGAAGATACAATCGTTCATGGCAAGCAAGGGATGGTTCGCCAAATGTCAAAAACCCTATGGCCGAAAAAGCGTTTCGGTTTATGGAGAAGCTGCCTCTGCAGATACAGCTGCCACAGAAGATTACGTGAACAACGACTTCAAGAAAATTATCGCTGAAGGGGAATATGCTCCTGAGCAAGTCTTCAACATGGATGAGACTGGGTTATTTTGGAAGAGAATGCCATCTCGCACTTTTCTCTTCAAGGAAGAAGCTAAAGCCCCGGGATTTAAAGCGCACAAATATCGCGTTACCCTCATCTTGTGCGGGAATGCTGCGCGCTTCATGTTAAAGCCTGGGCTTATCTACAAGTCAAAGAACCCTAGGGCTTTGAAGAATAAAAACAAGAATCTGCTGCCAGTGTATTGGATGCATAACCCTAAGGCCTGGGTCACAAAAAGCCTCACATCGGACTTGTTTCACCAATGCTTTATCCCTCAGGTCAAACTTTATCTTGTGGAAAAAGACCTTGAATTTAAAGTCCTTCTTTTGATGGATAATGTTGGTGGCCACGCAACTAATCTCGAATATGACGGTGTTCAAGTAGAGTTCCTGCCACCGAATATGACTTCACTGATTCAGCCTATGGATCAAGGCGTTATTCGTGCGTTCAAGGCCCTCTACACACGAAATGCCCTGGCGAAGCTGGTTGAATCCATGGATTCGGACAAAGAATTCTCAATGAAGACGTACTGGCATAATTACACGATTACCACATGCCTTCAAAATATTCAGAATGCAATTAAAGTGATGAAGCCGGCCACAATCAATGCCAGCTGGAAGCAGTTATGGCCCGAAGTCTTCCACGACTGCAAGGGATTTGCTCCTGATGAAGTCCATAACTTGGCAGTTGCGAAAGCTGTGAAGTTGGCTGCATTGATAGGAGGAGAAGGCTTTAAAGATATGACTCCCGAAGATGTGCATGAACTGATTGACTGCCACTCGCGGCCTTTGACTGATGAAGACTTGGAAGAAATGACAAAATCAGCAAGCGAAGAAGAGGAAGAAGAACTTCAGGAAACGCACGAAGAAATTGAAGAACCTGGCCTTACACTCGAACGTTTGGCAGCCATGTATGAATATGTGAAAGCAGTCCAACAACTCTCGCAGGTACATGACGATAAAATGGTACGTTCGGTGACCTTCTGTAATCTTCTCGACGATGCCATGATTCCTTACCAGACCATCTTCCAACAAAAGAAGAAACAGCAACAGCAACTCCCCATTACCATGTTGTTCGCCCACAAAAAGCAGCCGTAAAGCTGTTATTAGCTGCGGAATAATTTCCTCTGGAGTCTACAAACGTCATTACCACCTCATTCACAGTAAGTTTACCTATCACGTACATATAAATTTACGTTGCATACTGTCATTTATAAAGGGTGGTTTTTTAACAGTGCAGGGCGGGTTTATACAGTAAACGTAAAAATAATTGTAAAATACCTATGTACATGAGTATGTAATGTCAGTACCACCTCATTCACAGTAAGTTTATCTATCACTTTCATATAAATTTATGCTTGCATGCTGTTATTTATGAAGTAAAAGGTGGTTTGCTAACAGTACAGAGAGGGTTTATACAGTAAACATAAAAACAAATGTTAAATACCTATGTACACATAGGGAGATCCTACTTCGCGAAAATTCACCTATCGTGTAGGGCCCCGGAACCTAACCCTCGCGATACACGAGGGATCGCTGTATATATATATATATATATATATATATATATATATATATATATATATATATAATATATATATATATATATATATATATATATATATATATATATATATATATATATATATATACACAGTGATCCCCCCATTATCGCGGGGGTTCGGTTCCGGGACCCGGCACGAAACAGGAAAGTTGCGGAGGGGGATCAGCCTATATGTACATAGATATTTTAATTTATTTTTACGTTTACACCGTATAAACTGTATAAACCCTCCCTGTACTGTTAACATACCACCCTTTACTTCATAAATAACAGCATGCAAGCATAAATTTATATGACATATTCATGTACATAGGTATTTTACAATTATTTTCACGTTTACTGTATACTGTAAACCCTCCCTGCACTGTTAAAAAACCACCCTTTACTTTATAATTAACAGCATGCAACGTAAATTTATATGTACGTGATAGGTAAACTTACCTTATCTGTTATGGTAAACATTTTCCTTTGCCGCTTAGGCTCACTACAAGAAGCCGTAGAAGATGAAGGATGCTTGGGAGTCATTGCAAAGGTTAAAATATGCGAGTAAAAAAATCACAAGCAAAACGTTTTAATAAGCACAACGTGAATGGCGCACACGAGTGAGGCGAGACAATGGAAGATGGTGGAAGCCTCTGTCCAAAATGCTGATAGCGGCATCATATATTGCATGTTGCAATACTGTTAGTATTTAAGTTTTCAACTATTTTTTACTGTTTTATTATTCTTAGGCTAAGAAATAGTTTTTTTTTATCAATAAAATCATGAAACTACTGGAAATATAAATATATATGCTAGCTCACGTAGCTGCGACCTCAATACATTGTACGCTATCGGACACAAGCAAAACGTATAATAAGCACAACGTGAACGGCGCACACGTGAGTTAGACTGAACGAGCCTTTGTTCGAAACGCTGATAGCGGTATCGTATTTTACATGTTGCAATACTGTTAGTATTTATGTTTTTTACTATTTTTTACTGTTTTATTATTCTTAGGCAGAGAAATACGTTATTTTATCAATAAAATCATGAAACTACTGGAAATATAAATATATATGCTAGCTCACGTAGCTGCTACCCCAATACATTGTACGCAATCGGACAATGTTTTGCATGAGGCAATACTGTGAGTTATACTGTACGTACGTATATCTAAATTTATGTTTTTTACTATTTTTTACTGTTTTATTATTCGTAGTCTAGGAAATAATTTTTTTTTTTATCAATTAGATAATGAAATTTTTTTTTTCAATAAAAAATGAAAATACTGAGAATTTTTATTTTTTAATATTTTAATATTTTTGCCTATATCCAAAAAATAAAACAATAATTTGCCAAAAAGAACCCGTGGTAGAGTCAAAACACGAACCAAGAAACGCAATCCTGCGGGGGATGACTGTATATATATATATATATATATATATATATATATATATATATATATATATATATATATATATTATATATATATATATATATATATATATATATATATATATATATATATATATATACAGTAATCCCTCGTTTATCGCGGGGGTTCGGTTCCGGGACCGGCTGCGATAGGTGGTGAATTTCCGTAAAGTAGGAACACCTAAAAAAAAAAAAAATTTTTTTTTAAGATGATTATGACACCAGGATGGGCTAAAAATGATAAAATAAAACAGCCTTTATCAGGCTGTAAAGAGAAACAGAGATGAAGATTGTAATGACCTGTCAGATGTGAAGGGATTATAAAAGATGTGTAATGAATATTCAGCTCTCTGATGGGTTTTAAAATACCTCTGCATTACTTTCATGATGTCTATTCCAAAAATTCTCCTTAGATCTTATTATTATTATTATTTTTATTATCATTATTATTATTATTATTATTATTATTATATTATTATTATTATTATTATTATTATTATTATTATTATTATTATTATTGGCAACAATAATTTTCCTTTGATGATGATTGTGGAGATTATTATTATTATTACTATTATTATTATTATTATTATCATCATTATTATTATTATTATTATTTTTATTAATATTATTATTATTATTATCATTATTATTAAGAATTTGCAATTAAACCATTATTTTTACAATTAATAATGTAATTTTGGTTGAATGAACAAGAGTTAATTAAAGCACTCTCTCTCTCTCTCTCTCTCTCTCCCTCTCTCTCTCTCTCCTCTCTCCTCTCTCTCTCTCTCTCTCTCCTCTCTCTCTCTCTCCCTCTCCAACATTCTATTCTACCCAACCCTCCATACTCTCTTTGTCCCAGCTAACTAGGGAGGGGCACTGTACACAGTTATTAAAGTAAATAAACCAACAGATGTACAAATAATGATAAGCCCTTAATAATAATAATAATAATAATAATAATAATAATAATAATAATAATAATAATAATAATAATAATAATAATAATAATAATAATAATAATAATAATAATAATAATAATAATAATAATAATCTCCACAATCATCATCAAAGGAAGAATTGTTTTCACCAATAATAATAATAATAATAATAATAATAATAATAATAATAATAATAATAATAATAATAATATCATCTAAGGAGAATTATTGGAATAGACATCATGAAAGTAATGCAGAGGTATACTAAAACCCAGCAGAGAGCTAGATATTCATTACACATCCTTTATAATCCCTTCACAACTGACAGGTCATTACACTCTCCATCTCTGTTTCTCTTTACAGCCTGATAAAGGCTGTTTTATTTCATCATTTTTTGGCCCATCCTGGTGTCACAATAATCTTTATAAAAAAAAAAAAAAAAATTGCCAAAAATAAAATCCGCGATGCACTGAATCCGCGATAGGTAAACCGTGAAATAGCGAGGGATTACCGTATATATATATATATATATATATATATATATATATATATATATATATATATATATATATATATATATATATATATATATATATATATATATATATATATATATATATATACAGTAATCCCTCGCTATTTTGCGGTTCACCTATCGCGGACTCAGTGCATCGCGGATTTTTTTGGAAAAAAAAAAAAAAAATTCCTTTCTGGCCTATCCTCGTGTCACAATAATCTTTATAAAAAAAAAAAATTGCCAAAAAAAAAAAATCCGCGATGCACTGAATCCGTGATAGGTAAACCGCGAAATAGCGAGGGATTACTGTGTGTGTATATATATATATATATATATATATATATATATATATATATATATATATATATATATATATATATATATATATATATATATATATATATATATATATATATATATATATATATATACATACATTCAGTAATCCCTCGCTATTTCGCGGTTCACCTATCGCGGATTCAGTGCATCGCAGATTTTCTTTGGCAAAAAAAAAAAAATAAATAAATAAATAAAATAAAATAGAAAAAAAAAATTAAAGATTATTGCGACACCAGGATGGGCCAAAAATGATAAAATAAAACAGACATTATCAGGTTGTAAAGAGAAACAGAGATGGAGAGTGTAATGACCTGTCAGATGTGAAGGGATTATAAAAGATGTGTAATGAATATCCAGCTCTCTGCTGGGTTTTAATACACCTCTGCATTACTTTCATGATGTCTATTCCAATAATTCTGCTTAGATCTTATTATTATTATTATTATTATTATTATTATTATTATTATTATTATTATTATTATTATTATTATTATTATTATTATTATTATTATTATTATTATTATTATCATTGGCAACAATAATTTTCCTTTGATGATGATTGTGGAGATTATTATCATCATCATCATTATTATTATTATTAAGGGCTTATCATTGTTTGTACATCTGTTGGTTTATTTACTTTTAATAACTGTGTAAAGTGCCCCTCCTTAGTTGGCTGGGACAAAGAGAGTGTGGGGGGTTGGGTAGAATAGAATGCTGGAGAGAGAGAGAGAGAGAGAGAGAGAGAGAGAGAGAGAGAGAGAGAGAGAGAGAGAGAGAGAGAGAGAATCTTTAAGTAACTCTTGTTCATTCAACCAAAACTACCTTATTTATAGTAAAAATAATGGTTTAATTACGAATTCGTAATAATATTGATGATAATTATAATAATAATAATAATAATAATATAATAATAATAATAATAATAATAATAATAATGATAATAATAATAATAATAATCTCCCCAATCATCATCAAAGGAAAATTATTGTTGCCAATAATAATAATAATAAGATCTAAGGAGAATTTCTAGAATAGACATCATGAAAGTAATGCAGATGTACAGTAATCCCCGCAGAGAGCTGGATGTTCATTACACATCTTTTATAATCCCTTCACATCTGACAGGTCATTACACTCTCCATCTCTGTTTCTCTTTACAGCCTGATAAAGGCCGTTTTATTTTATCATTTTTGGCCTGTCCTGGTGTCATAATCATCTTTAAAAAAAAAAAAAAATTTTTTTTTTTTTTTTTTTTAGGTGTTCCTACTTCGCGGTTTTCCTGTCTCGTGCCGGGTCCCGGAACCAAACAACCGCGAAAAGGGGGGGATTACTGCATATATATATATTTAATTACTATTATTAAGAATCTCTTGTTAATACAGTTTAGCGAAGTATGGACTTTAATTCCTTTTGCGGCATGTTTGTGGGGATTACCGACTAACCCCGGCGGGCATTTTAGCTTGATATCTATTAATCCCATGTATAAGACCCCTGGGCGGGTCTATTGTCTCCTTCTTTGCAATTGTTCTTCTGTTTTGCCAGTTGAATCTCTTGCCATTGTACTTTGAGAAGGTGACCACTTTAGGTCACGAAATTAATAAGTACTTTTTATATATATATATTTTCGTTGTTTTATTTAATGGGCTTTTCCTACCATTTTAGACTGTATGTTAACAGTTCAGTGTTATTAATATATATATATATATATATATATATATATATATATATATATATATATATATATATATATATATATATATATATATATATATATATATATATATATATATATATATATATATATATATATATATTACACCTAGTTCTCAGAATAACGCCTAGATAGGTTCTCAGAAGTGTCGGGTAAATGGAAAATCACGGGAAAAAACGAGTCATTTTTCATAGGAAACAATGATAAAGGGCATAGATACATTCCAAACCTTACATAGACACACCATGCCAAAGATATATGATAAGTAAAACACATATTTTATTACTATATAGCAAAGCAGAAAGCCCTGTATCTATTTTTAAGAGTATACAAAAGAAATTCATATTCACTTTACAGCTAAAAATTAACATACATTACTGTACTGTACTCTATTATGCAGTGGGCAATAGTCATACGGTACACTTGGACATGCATGGTGGCCGTGAGCAAGTAACTTATGCGGTAGAAGAGGAGGAGGATGCAGGAGAACGAAACTCTTATCTGCAAATGTAAAAAAAGCTAAAATAAAAATTATAAATAACCAAAGTGTGGGGGTTTTAGGATGCTAGAGTGTTTTTAAGATTCTGTTTTACTAAGGGGACTCAAAGTACCGAGCTCGGTTAAGAGCTCACAAACAGACAGGACAGATATTTGTACTTGAACACCCCATCTATATTACCATTAGTCGGTTAAATGAAACTCAGAATTCAACTTTCTTTTAATTTTGGAAATGCAATGACATTAAAAGAATTGAATTAAATTTCTCAAATTAAATTTTTATGAAATGCTGCCTCGAATCCCGGAGGAGGTGAGTATGAGTTCGTTTCCCGGCACCACGGACGTATGCCAAGACTTTGGCCTCAACTCGATGATTACCTCTGTCACACAGGCAGAGTAGAATACAGGACACTGCAATTTCAGAAACAGAAATGACACACTGTTTATAATGGGAAACTGAAAGCATGAGCACACATATAATGAGTTTCCAATGTCATTCTACTGGATGAATATATATAGGTTATTCACAGCTAACCAGAAATATTTATGCTACCATAATAGCATACAAAACATTAATTCTTTACTGGTTTTAAAGAAAATAATATATTCACAATAAATGAAGAATAAGCAAGACAAATACAGTACTGTATGTATTCCTTAAATTGTGGGCAACCACAAAAGTTGCAATGCTTATTACTGATTAACAATTAATATGGTAACACTCTATTTAGGATAAAGGAAGAATCTACGAGATAAATACAGTATTCATTCACTTTTAGTTATCAAGAACTTTGCAATGAAAAAAAGGGTGCAAAACCACCTTTTGAGGTATTTGCAACTTATAACTCAAAACACTTTATCCCCAACATATGAAGAATTAGCAAGATA
The DNA here is from genome assembly GCA_037179515.1 of Halocaridina rubra. Taxonomy (NCBI): domain Eukaryota; kingdom Metazoa; phylum Arthropoda; class Malacostraca; order Decapoda; family Atyidae; genus Halocaridina; species Halocaridina rubra. Next base: position 16,203 of record JAXCGZ010023324.1, read on the forward strand.
AATACAGTATGCATTCATTAAATTGTGGTTAACAAGAAATATTTGCAAAGCCAACTGGGAAAAATTACCTTTTAAATATTTGCAATTTTGTTTTTTGGCAAATAGCTTTATTGACGAGTTTTTGAAGTAAAACACTTTATTTACGATGATAGAAAGGGGTGAAATGAAATTAGAATTTATTAGGAAGAGAGATAGATTTTTACGGGCTCATAACCAGTCTTCAGAGGATGAGATTTTCGTTTATCACATTCAGTGAAAAGAAACTTCTCAGCAATATATATCAGCTGTAATTTACAGGTTAAGGAATTAACTTTGGCATGTGAGATTCCAGTGTGGTAATCTACAAAATTTCGTGTGACTGGGAATGGAATCTGAGAATAGAAATCCATAAGATTTATCCAGTAACGAATGTAACTAATTCTCGAAAATAAACCAATTTGCTTGACCCACGAGCTTTACCATACACTATCCCTCACCTTGTTGTGCTAGATGAATTCCTTGTTGTGCTAGATGAATTCCTGTGAAGATGCCACGTAAAAGATTTTAAATAAACTTAGACTACCCAGGCGAGATGTTGCCTCTGGGCAGTCTCGGCGCCAAAAAAGAGCGTCTCCTTGTGCCTCGTGACGTCATCTGTAGGAGACATTCCTAGAGCAGTAATTGGCTCTGATATCATTTTAAGGACTATTTTAGTGGTGGTCCCTGGCAGGCAATTATAGCAGAGATGCAAGGGAGAGACAGTATTTTTTAGGTGCAACAAGTGGAAGCAAATAAAATAAAACGAGAATACTAATGAAAAGTTAGGTTACTGGTTCTTTGTTTCTTAATTTTCTTGGCTCGTTGCAGACAGAAAAATAGGAGCAGCCTTTATATTGGGGCTATACTTCTACACGTACAAGAAGAGTAAATAAGCTATATAGAATTAGCTATAAGCTAAAATACAAATTGCAAATAATCATAATCTGCGAAAGTCAAGAAGTGGGAATTATTTTTTTAGTTAGAAAATAACAGTTATGTTAAATTTATTTTTTTTAGTTAGAAAATAACAGTTATGTTACTAATTTATTTGTTAAGGCATCTAACAGCCTCTGTTGACATTGAGCGAAACACTCTGTCACAAAGGCCCTTTCTAGAGAATATTGATTTAGCAAAATTCTACTACAGAAGGCGAAAAAAGAACAGAGGAAGTTACGGTGACTTCAGTGTTATTATGAGGGATGAGATATCCTTCTCATGGAAAAGAACAAATGAACAATAAGAATGGGATCCACCACTGGAACATATCATACTATTAGTAAAAGTAAACAAGTCTTGTAAACAAAACATTAAATGACATGCAAAACATAAAAGAAATGTGATCAAATTCAAATTTCAAGAAAATTAAATCACAATTAGATATCAGTGAATATCAATATTTAAGTTTATGAATGCTTCACATGCAAGAAGGCAATAATATAATATACAAAATAAAATACAGTATACGCAAATTAAACATTTGAACCACGTCGTCATTAACATTGGCGACTGGATTTAAAACATTCAGCTATTCAGCACTAAACTAAAATGTTTCTGCCAAGTTCTGGCTTTCAAAGTCCCACAAAGGGAAATATAAAACTACGATCAAAAAATTATTCTTCATCTTTTTCGTTTTCCATTAGGAATAACGTTTGTACGCTAAAGTAAACAAGTACAGTACAGTATTAAAGACATAAAAGATAAACATAAAAATAAACAACACATTAGAGAAGTAATCTTTACTGACTAGCCAAATTTAGGCTAACAGCACCAGCTTCCTCATTTGAGGGTAACGACCGTCGACTTAGTAGATCAGCAAGGTCATTGTCCTTGCCATGAACATGTTGGGCAGTGAATTTGAAAAGATTCAGGTAAAGTGCCCACCTTTTCAGACGAGGATTTAGCTTGTCTGCAGTCTGTAAATATAGGAGAGGTCGGTGGTCGGTTCTCAGTGTAAAATGTTGGCCATACAGATGGACTTCAAATTTCTTTATGGCCCAATATGCAGCTAGAGCTTCCTTCTCCACAGTGGAGTAATTTCGCTCTGCAGGGCGAAGCCTGCGGCTTGCATATCGCACTGGAGCTACTTCTGCTGAGTTGTCTGATCGGGCTTGCAAGAGCACGGCACCCAGGCCTTCGTCTGAGGCGTCGGTCTGCAAGATAAATGGAAAATCAGGGTTTACCAGTTGTAATACTGGCTCACCTGCCAATGCTTCTCGGAGCTTGAAAAATGCTCTCTCCGCTTCATCTGTCCATTTGACAGGGGAGGATTTACTTTGCTTCGAGGAGGTCAGTTGCTGCAAAGGGGCAGCGATAGTATTAAAGTGTGGAATGAACCGTTGGTAGTAGCCGACACTACCCAGGAATGATCTCAGTTGAGTGACAGTAGCAGGTTTCTCCATATCCTTAATAGCTTGTACCCTGTCATGTATAGGGGACATAACTCCTTCTCCAACCACGTGGCCGAGATACTGCAATTGTGTGAAACCAATCTCACATTTGGAAGGCTTTAAATGAAGTCCATGCTGGTTCAGACGAGTGAGAACTCTGCGGAGAGTCTCGAGGTGCGATGACCAATCCTGAGAATGCACCAGGATGTCGTCTATAAAGCATGAAACATTGTCGAGATCCTGTAGTACTATCCTCATGAGTCTGCTGAAGCAGCCAGGGGCATTTACCATACCAAAAGGCATGACCCTGAACTGATATAGACCATATCTTGTGGAAAAAGCTGTAAGAGGCTTGGTAGTCTCGCTCAACGGGACTTGCCAAAATCCACTGGCCAGATCCAACTTGGACAGGTAACGGGCTTGAGAAAGCAACGAGAAAATATGCTCGGCGTCAGCAATGGGCTCTCCATCAAAGATGGTACGGGAGTTAAGCTTACGACAGTCAAGGCAGAACCTGTGACTGCCATCTCGCTTACGCACTGCCAGTAACGGCGAACACCAAGGCGAAATGCTCTTTTCAACTATTCCGAGGCGGACCCAAGTGTCAAGATCTTCCTTCAGCCGTAAGGACAGCTGGTGGGGAAGACCATAGGAATGCCGAAATGGCTCTGGGTCAGTCAGTCTGACATGATGCTCAAGGGTAGTGGTAATGCCTGGGAGGTCGTTGAAGACGTTCTCATAGTCCTCAAATAGCTTGTTCAGCTGTTCCCGTTGACTCGGTTGCAGTCTGGAGTTAATAATACAATTACTCACACTTTCTTTTCGGTGTGTGGGAATGGCAGGATCCTTACCATCATCAAAAGCTAAGCTTATGTCTTCAATTGCAAGGGCGGTGGCTGCGGCCAGAGGGGCTTCTTCAGAAAAACTCCACTCCCGTAAGTCTGTCTCCACTGCAAGGGTGGAGTATTCCAATATAGGAAGTAAGGGGTGGCTATAATGGAGCACCTGTGTTGCTGCAGCCTCGGAGGTTCTGTTGATGCTTGAGGCATCTATAGGGGTTGCTGGGAGCGCCAGCGCAGGATCCCTGTGGGCCTCCGGGTCCTCACAATAAAGCTTCAGCTGGTTAATGTGGTATTTCCGGTTAATGCCATCAACATTTAGCACATAATTGTCAGGGGTCACCCGGTGTACCACAGTGTACGGTCCTTTCCAGCGTAGCATTAGCTTGCGGGTATCTGTTGGAAGAAGTAACAGAGCTCGATCTCCGGGTGTCAGGGCACGACGCCGCGCACGCTTGTCAAAGAGGAGCTTGGCAGTCTGCTGGTGACCCTTAATGGCTAATTGTGCAGTTTTCCAAGCCTTTTTGAGGTGAGACGAAAACTTCAAAATATACTCATGAACGTCCCTATCGTCATCTTCAATGGTAGGTGAATCCCAACATTCTGCCAAGAATTCTACTGGGCCTCTGACCTTATGACCATAAATCATCTCGAAAGGCGAGTATCCAGTAGTGTCGTGGGGCGTGTCTCTGAAGGAGAAAAGTGCAGCAGGGACGTACTTGTCCCACTGCCTAGGCATATCTATCACTAGCTTGCGCAAACATCGCTTCAATGTCCCGTTATAGCGTTCGCATGCTCCATTTGATTGGGCATGATAGACACTCGTACGAATGTGCTTGATTTCTAAAAGGTTGCAGAAAGCCTCAAAGTGCCTACTTGTAAACTGACTTCCATTGTCAGTAGTGACCTGCTCAGGAAAGCCAACCCTGGAGCACATTTCAAATAGGGCTTGAGCGACTGCTTCAGTTGTGATAGAAGACAGTGGCACTGCATCTGGGTACCTTGTTGCCAGGTCAGCATATACCAGGAGGAATTGTTTCCCCGTGGACAAAGTTGGATTAATAGGACCTAGTATGTCAATAGCGACATTGGAAATTGGCTCCATTGAGAGCTTAGTTATCCCCATGGGAACTTTCGGTACTGGTGCCGTTGAGGTGGATTGACAGACAGGGCAGGAACCTACATATCTGTCTACCTCGGTGTACATGTTTGGCCATGCAAAAGCCTTCTGAAGGACATGCCGAGTTTTTGCTTTGCCTCTGTGTCCACTCAGAGGTAAATGGTGTGCCACATACATAGCCTGGCGGCGCAACGAAGCGGGCACCACCAACTGTTTAAAGGTGTGGCCACCTTTAGTCACATGCCTACGAAGTACTCCATCTTCAAGGGCATAAGTGATCTGGCCTCCTCCTCTCACCGTGAAGGTCCTTCCCTCGGTGGCCTGCTGCATCCAGCGTTTGAGGCTGGGGCAGTCTTGCTGCAATTTGGCAAAGTCTGGACGGGACTTCAATGGCTCTAGAGGTGCATCATCTGGTAAAGGAGGGGGAAACTCTCTGCGTTCCACATTACGTTTACTAACTGCGGCAGACTCAACGGAGTCAGTCGGAGAATCGTCCAAATTCTTGGCATCGAGGCCAGGAGTTGCTGCTGAAATGGCTTCATGTGACTTCCCCTGAGGGAAGTTATAGCGAGAAATGTCCTTATGGTAGAGGTCGGCCTGGAAAGTAGGAACTAGGTTCAGTGCACGACCCATCAAGACAGGGTACATAAGCCCAATCATTGCCACAGCTGGGGCTTTTCCCTTGTAGTATTTGCAATCCAGGTTAATGACACAGCAGCGTCGTATTTGGGGTGTTCCTTCAGCAACCCGCACACGAACAACTTTGCTGGTAAAATCTTCATCCCTGATGAATCTCTCGTCAACAAGTATGCCATTGGCCCCAGTGTCAAGGGCTATCTCAGCTTCCACACCATTTATGGTTTCTAGGCATTTTGGGATCATTTCCAGATCATCATGTTCGATGAATTCCACATTGGCAAGTTTGTGTGGTGGTTCCTCGGCATTATCCTCATTGGCCCTTTCTGGCCCTGTTTCCACAACATGGGCTGAGTGAGTGGCCAGACGGCTATGTGGGCCGCCGCTGTGTGAGGGAGCGTGGTGGCTCTTAGAGTTTGGCTGAAAACCCTGGGAAGGTGGAGCAGAGTAATGGCCTTTGCCTCTTAACTGCTGAGGCTTAGGTCTTACCGGGTCATCCTTCTTGAGTGTGGGTGCATGGCCGTAATAAGACTTAGGAGTGTGAGGAGGAGGAGCTGGACGATTGAAGTTCTGCAAGGGGCTCTTGTGCTTCCCGTTCCTGTAATCTCTATTTCCGGATAAAGGACTACTGTCTGGGATTCCCGCTCGAAACCGAGCAAGCGCAAGCTCATGTTTATGTTGTGCTTGTGCCTTCTTACGTTGTGCTTGTGCCTCCTCACGTGCTCTCTCCTCCAGCATATCTCGGCGTTCAACCATCTTCTCATAAGCCCATTCGAAGAGCTCCTGTCTTGGGGAAAAACCATATCTCTCACCCCTAGCAATCAGTATGTCTAGGTAACGCTCCTCATCGAATGTTTTGATGGTTTCCATGTTTGTTTCCTGTGACTGCCTGGTTTCCTAAACAGTCAATAACGAAGTGCCAAAACAACCACACAAAAAAACAAATCTCTACAATACAGTAGTAGAAAAAAAAATGATAGAACCACACAACACCAAGGAGAGAAAAAAAATTCAACACCACAGTTCAAACTTGAACGTAAAAGTGATCTCAAAATCTCACCATAAAAGTGACTCAAAATTCAATCAAGTGCAACAGCAGCAAAATGTTGCAAAACAGTGCATGAAACACTGGCAATACAGAATGGCAGTCGTGCCTGCTTAACAGCAATATGTGGCAGTACCTGCGGTTATTGTGCAAATGAAAGGAATGAGCAACACAATCAAGTGCAACAGCAACAATATGTTGCAAAACAGTGTATGAAACACTGGTAATACAGAATGGCAGTCGTGCCTGCTTAACAGCAATACGTGGCAGTACCTGCGGTTATTGTGCAAATGAAAGGAATGAGCAACACAATCAAGTGCAACAGCAACAATATGTTGCAAAACAGTGTATGAAACACTGGTAATACAGAATGGCAGTCATGCCTGCTTAACAGCAATACGTGGCAGTACCTGCGGTTATTGTGCAAATGAAAGGAATGAGCAACACAATCAAGTGCAACAGCAACAATATGTTGCAAAACAGTGTATGAAACACTGGTAATACAGAATGGCAGTCGTGCCTGCTTAACAGCAATACGTGGCAGTACCTGCAGTTATGGTGCAAATGAAAGGAATGAGTAACAACGAATTTTACCGACTAGCACCCAGTGCCTGAGAGTACAATCAAGTACAGTATAGCGGTCGTGCCTGCGTATGAGCGCATATATGGCAGTACCCACAAATAAAATGTCGTAAGTAATACGAACAAGTACAGTATCGCGGTCGTGCCTGCGTATGAGCACGTATATGGCAGTACCCACAAATAAAATGTCGTAAGTAATACGAACAAGTACAGTATCGCGGTCGTGCCTGCGTATGAGCGCGTATATGGCAGTACCCACAAATAAAATGTCGTAAGTAATACGAACAAGTACAGTATCGCGGTCGTGCCTGCGTATGAGCGCGTATATGGCAGTACCCACAAATAAAATGTCGTAAGTAAAATTCTGGAGTGTTACCAAAAAGGGCACAGATCCTATGCAAAATACACCAACGATAAGCTAACAGCTTACTAGGCAGCCAGATTACACATTTCTACTAGTAATGAGAAAATTTATTTTCATGTGACAACTCAAACACATGAAAGGCTTAGCCTAGGCTCGATAAATGACACCAAAGTTTTCTTCCAATCTATGAGCAGTCAATGCTTGAATATAAAACACAATTATAAGCAAAAATACTTAATATGCTTTCTCCCAATTCCTAATTCCAAGGAAATTAAACAATTCCTAACAAGTATCACCCTTTAACGGATATATAAAACACGAATGTTTTAAAACTCAATCTTATCACGCAAATAAATGAAATTTTAAATAACACGTCTTCTCGTCATGCAAAATTTCTTAAGTCTGTTACCACATAATCTCATGTAGATTTCCTGAAATATTGTTTACCACATGGGAAACAAGAAAATATTAGTTACCATAATCAATATTGAAAATAAAGAAAAATTTCTTATCCGCAACGTTTCTAGCGCGAAAATTTTCGTGTGCAGCCTAAGATTCATTCATTTCAATAATCGAGCCAATGGTAATCGGGTTTCATGTGCAATGTTAAAAAGCAAAATAAAAATAAATTTATAAAATCAGTCTGTCTGTTCGGGTCCCTGTTCGGGCGCCAAATCTGTGGGGGTTTTAGGATGCTAGAGTGTTTTTAAGATTCTGTTTTACTAAGGGGACTCAAAGTACCGAGCTCGGTTAAGAGCTCACAAACAGACAGGACAGATATTTGTACTTGAACACCCCATCTATATTACCATTAGTCGGTTAAATGAAACTCAGAATTCAACTTTCTTTTAATTTTGGAAATGCAATGACATTAAAAGAATTGAATTAAATTTCTCAAATTAAATTTTATGAAATGCTGCCTCGAATCCCGGAGGAGGTGAGTATGAGTTCGTTTCCCGGCACCACGGACGTATGCCAAGACTTTGGCCTCAACTCGATGATTACCTCTGTCACACAGGCAGAGTAGAATACAGGACACTGCAATTTCAGAAACAGAAATGACACACTGTTTATAATGGGAAACTGAAAGCATGAGCACACATATAATGAGTTTCCAATGTCATTCTACTGGATGAATATATATAGGTTATTCACAGCTAACCAGAAATATTTATGCTACCATAATAGCATACAAAACATTAATTCTTTACTGGTTTTAAAGAAAATAATATATTCACAATAAATGAAGAATAAGCAAGACAAATACAGTACTGTATGTATTCCTTAAATTGTGGGCAACCACAAAAGTTGCAATGCTTATTACTGATTAACAATTAATATGGTAACACTCTATTTAGGATAAAGGAAGAATCTACGAGATAAATACAGTATTCATTCACTTTTAGTTATCAAGAACTTTGCAATGAAAAAAAGGGTGCAAAACCACCTTTTGAGGTATTTGCAACTTATAACTCAAAACACTTTATCCCCAACATATGAAGAATTAGCAAGATAAATACAGTATGCATTCATTAAATTGTGGTTAACAAGAAATATTTGCAAAGCCAACTGGGAAAAATTACCTTTTAAATATTTGCAATTTTGTTTTTTGGCAAATAGCTTTATTGACGAGTTTTTGAAGTAAAACACTTTATTTACGATGATAGAAAGGGGTGAAATGAAATTAGAATTTATTAGGAAGAGAGATAGATTTTTACGGGCTCATAACCAGTCTTCAGAGGATGAGATTTTCGTTTATCACATTCAGTGAAAAGAAACTTCTCAGCAATATATATCAGCTGTAATTTACAGGTTAAGGAATTAACTTTGGCATGTGAGATTCCAGTGTGGTAATCTACAAAATTTCGTGTGACTGGGAATGGAATCTGAGAATAGAAATCCATAAGATTTATCCAGTAACGAATGTAACTAATTCTCGAAAATAAACCAATTTGCTTGACCCACGAGCTTTACCATACACTATCCCTCACCTTGTTGTGCTAGATGAATTCCTTGTTGTGCTAGATGAATTCCTGTGAAGATGCCACGTAAAAGATTTTAAATAAACTTAGACTACCCAGGCGAGATGTTGCCTCTGGGCAGTCTCGGCGCCAAAAAAGAGCGTCTCCTTGTGCCTCGTGACGTCATCTGTAGGAGACATTCCTAGAGCAGTAATTGGCTCTGATATCATTTTAAGGACTATTTTAGTGGTGGTCCCTGGCAGGCAATTATAGCAGAGATGCAAGGGAGAGACAGTATTTTTAGGTGCAACAAGTGGAAGCAAATAAAATAAAACGAGAATACTAATGAAAAGTTAGGTTACTGGTTCTTTGTTTCTTAATTTTCTTGGCTCGTTGCAGACAGAAAAATAGGAGCAGCCTTTATATTGGGGCTATACTTCTACACGTACAAGAAGAGTAAATAAGCTATATAGAATTAGCTATAAGCTAAAATACAAATTGCAAATAATCATAATCTGCGAAAGTCAAGAAGTGGGAATTATTTTTTTAGTTAGAAAATAACAGTTATGTTAAATTTATTTTTTTTAGTTAGAAAATAACAGTTATGTTACTAATTTATTTGTTAAGGCATCTAACAGCCTCTGTTGACATTGAGCGAAACACTCTGTCACACAAAGTAAGACTAAAAAACTGAAAAAAAAATTAATCATGCAATGCCTAAATCTACCATACGACAGATTAAAAAACTTAATCTACATTCTCTAGAGAGGCGCAGAGTTAGGGGGGATATGATTGAGGTGTATAAATGGTTTAAAGGGATTAACAAGGGTGATATTAATAAAGTTTTAAAAATTCATGATCAAACTAGAGCTCGTAATGGGTAAAGGATTTAAGCTTGATAAATTTAGGTTCAGAAGGGAAATTGGTGAAAATTGGTTTGGCAATACCGTAGAGTATTCCTAATAGGATAATAAATGCCAATACCTTAGACACCTTCAAATGTAGATTAGATAGACATATGACAAAGGTAGGGTGGGTGTATATATAAAGTATAATGATGATGATCTTTTCTTATCGTACTCCTCTTTGTACTCGTGGAAGAAGCGTTCGCGAGTGCTTATTTAAAAAAAAAAAAAAGGGGGGGGGCATTATTCGCGAAATTCTAATGTTTTACTATTATTTTTTTGGGGCGTTATTGCACTTTCGCGGTTAAAAAAATCGCGCATAAAAGGAACATGGTGTATATATACACAGTGAACCCTCGCTATATCACAGTTCACCTTTCGCAAATTCAGTGCATCGCGGTTTTTTTTTTGGTGAGCTTTTTATTTTTCCTGGTATATGCGAGAATATTAAAATATTAAAATTTTCAGTATTTTCATTATTTTATTGAAAATTTTTTTTTTCATTAATTTATTGATAAAAAAGGTATTTCCCAGCTTAAGAATAATAAAACAGTAAAAAATGGTAAAAAACATAAAAATTTAAACATGTAACTCTGCATACACTCAGGGTAACGATTACAAAACAAGTCCTTCGCAAGAAGGCAACTGTCCTAGCCCTTAGTAGAAAAGGGAGTTCGTGACATAAAACCGAATCCATTCACTCTGCACCATAGAAAGTACGATACCTATATCGGCGTTTCGGAAAACGCAAAGGGTCGCACCCACACGAGCTAGCACGTATTAAAATTTCCAGTATTTTCACTATTTTATTGATAAAAAAAAGTATTTCCTATCCTAAGAATAATAAAACAGTATAAAATAGTAAATAACATAAATTTAAACATGTAACTCACAGCATTGCACCATGTAAAATACGATACTGGTATCGGCGTTTCAGAAAACGAAAAGGGTCGCACCTACGTGAGCTAGTACATATTAAAATTTCCAGTATTTTCATTATTTTATTGATAAAAAAAGTATTTCCAAGCCTAAGAATAATAAAACAGTAAAAAACATAAATTTAAACATATAACTCACACTATACAAGTAGCTCCATGTAAAATATTGTATGATAGCGTACACTGTATTGGCGTCTTGGAAAACGCAAAGGGCCGCACCTACGTGAGATCGTACATGGGATGCTATTGGCTAATGGGTGGGAGACGACGAATCACATTTTTGTTTTTCTGTATGCTCTGTATCATGGGGTCTGATTGGCATTTTGATTGAAGCTTCATTCTCCCAGCATCTTCCATTGTCTCGCCTCACCCGTTCAGTCTATTCATGTGTACGCTGTTTGCGTTGTGCTTCTTAATACGTTGTGCTTGTGATTTTGTGAAACTTTCGTATTTCAACCTCTGCAATGCTTCCAAAGCGTCCTTCATCTTCTATGGCTTCTGGTAGTAAGCCTAAGTGGCAAAGGAAGATGTTGACCATAATAGAAAAGGTAAAACTATTAGATATGCTGAAGGAAAGAGAAGGTTTGCGGATGTCGGCCACCATTTCGGCATCAACGAATCTACTGTTTAATACATAAAAAAGGACGAGGCAAATATCAGGAAAACAACGACTATTTCTTTTAATAAAACAGCGAAGAGGGTCGTAACACCCCGCAATAAGATAATAGTGCGGCTGGAATCTGCTTTGGCCCTGTGGATTGCTGATTGCAGGAAGAAAAACATCAGCTTAGACACCAATATCCTATAAACAAAGGCGAACAAGCTGTACGAGAGATTTGCTGCAAACGAACCCTACAACGACAGTGGCAACCGTGTGGAGGAGGAGAGAGAAGAAGATATCGACGACCCACAACCAGGACCCTCCAGTGATTCTCCACCGAGCAAACAATCGTTTGTTGCAAGCAAGGGATGGTTCGCCAAGTTTCAAAAACGCTTTGGCCTAAAGAGCATTTCAGTGCATGGTGAAGCTGCCTCTGCAGATACAGCTGCAGCTGAAGAATATGTAAAGAACGACTTCAAGAAAATTATTTAGGAAGGCGTATATGCTCCTGAGCAGGTGTTTAACATGGATGAAACTGGGTTATTTTGGAAGATAATGCCGTCTCGCACTTTTCTCTTCAAGGAAGAAGCTAAAGCCCTGGGATTTAAAGCGCACAAAGACCGCGTTACCCTCGTCATGTGCGGGAATGCTGTGGGTTTCATGTTAAAGCCAGGGCTTATCTACAAGTCTAAGAACCCTAGGGATTTAAAAAACAAAAACAAGAATCTGCTGCCAGTGTATTTGATGCATAACTCTAAGGCCTGAATCACGAAAAACCTCACATCGGACTGGTTTCACCAATGCTTTATCCCTCAGGTCAAAGTTTATCTTGCGGAGAAGGGCCTTGAATTTATAGTCCTTCTTTTGATGGATAATGCTGGTGGCCACGCAACTGATCTCGAATATGACGGTGTTCAAGTAGAGTTCCTATCACCGAATACGACATCACTGAATCAGCCTATGGATCAAGGCGTTATTCTTGCGTTCAAGGCCCTCTACACACGAAATGCCCTGGCGAACCTGGTTGAATCCATGGAGGCAGACAAAGAATACGTACTGAAGATGTACTGGCGTAAGTACACGATTGCTACATGCCTTCAAAATATTCAGAATGCAATCAAAGAGATGAAGCTGGCCACAATCAATGCCAGCTGGAAGAAATTGTGGCCCGAAGTCATCTACGACTAAAAGGATTCGCTCCTGATGAAGTCCTTAACTCGGCAGTTGCAAAAGCTGTGAAGTTGGCTGCATTTCTAGGAGGAGAAGGCTTTAGAGATATGACTCACGAAGACGTGAATGAACTGATCGACCGCCTCTCGCAGCCTTTGACTGATGAAAACTTGGAGGAAATGACAAAATCAGCGAGCGAAGAAGAGGAAGAAGAACAGCCAGAGGAAACGCACGAAGAAGTCGGAGAACCTGGCCTTACACTCGAACGTCTGGCAGGCATGTATAAAGCACTCCAACAACTGACGCAGGAGCAAAACGATAATATGGTTTGTTGGGTGACCTTTTGCAATATTATCGACGATGCCATGACTCTTTACAAGACCATCTTCGCACAAAGGAAGAAACTGCGACAGCAACTCCCCATTACCATGTTCTTCTCTCACAAAAAGCAGCCGTAAAGCTGTCACTGGCTGTGGAGTATATGTCTATGGAGTCTGTACACGTCATCATCACCTCATTCACGATAAGTTTACCTATCACGTTCATATAAATTTATGCTTGCATGCTGTTATAAATAAAGTAAAGGGTGGTTTGTTAAAAGTGCAGGGAGGGTTTATATAGTAAAGGTAAAAATAAATGTAAAATACCTATTTATATATGGTGCTCCTACTTCGTGGATTTTCACCTATCGCGGCCGGTCCCGGAACTGAGCCCCCACGAGAAACAAGGGAGCACTGTATATCACCTAGTTTTTTATGTGAGTTTAAACTACGCAATATTGGAATAACACGTCTTCAAAATAGTAGTAAAATAATCGAAATGCACGAGGAACACCATCGATAAAAAGCGGAAAAAAATGGTTTAGTTTAGTAACTAAGTGATTGCCTCAGAGGCACTTTCCCACCATGCTGCCATGTGCATCAGTCTCTCATCACTGAGTATGAACCCCAGTTACAACCAGAGGTTAGGTCTTCCCTTTCCTCCTCCTCTTCTACCGATTAAGTCACCTCACCGCTACCCCGCTCGTCCCAGTATGCCAGTTGCTCATTGTATATAGAATGAGTACTCCTGTGTAATATTTTAAATTTTTTTTATGTTATATCTTTAACACTTTACTACATTATTATAGTCACGATTTGCATACTGAATGAGTTTTCTAGTCTTGCTTTTGTTAATTTTTTTATTTTATCTTTGTTTACGTTTGCAGCTAGGGGTTTGTTCTACCGATTCCCATTCCACCTACCGCTTAAGTCACGTGCTCACCGTCATTACGCTCGTCCCATGCCTGTTGCTCACCATATATAGATTGAGCAGAATGCCTTTTATATTTTTTTTTTTACAGTAATTCAGATGTTGCTTAATGAAAAAAAAATTTAGTTTTCTAGCCTTGCTTTTGTTAATTTTTTTCATTTTATCTTTGTTTATGTTTGCAGATCGGGGCTCGTTCTCCCACTTCCTCCTCCTCTTCTACTGCTTAAGTCATATGCTCACCACCACCACGCACGTCGCAGTATGCCTGTTGCCCACCGCATAATAGAGTGCGTTAATTTGTTTACTGTACAGTATTTGTTTGTAAATCTGTATATCTTTAATACTGTACACTATTTGTATTTTAATATACATAACTATAGGCATTTCACCTTTGTTATGTACTTGTAAAATATGTTTTACTTATCTTATTTCTTTGGCATAGTGTTTATGTATGGTTGTGAAACGTATCTGTGCCTATTACCATTATTCCTTATGGAAATGACTATTTAAATTACGCGTAGTTTATATCACATGAGCCTTTAGAGAACCTATCCTCACGTTATATCGAGAGGTGAGTGTGTATATATATATATATATATATATATATATATATATATATATATATATATATATATATATATATATATATATATATATATATATATATATATATATATATATATATATATATATATATATATATATATATATATATATATATATTATATATATATATATATATATATATATATATATATATATATATATATATATATATATATATATATATATATATATATATATATATATATATATATATATATATATATATATATATATATATATATATATATATATATATATATATATATATATATATATATATATATATATATATATATATATATATATATATATATATATATATATATATATATATATATATATATATTTATACACAGGTATACCTCACCCAACGTCGTTAATTGGTTCCAGGAGAGACGACTTAAGTCGAAAAACGACTTAAATCGAATTAGCTTGTCTCTAGGCTAGCCTAGGCTAGGCTACGCCAAATTTACTTGTCTAGGCTAAACCGAAAATAACCATTCCTAGTTTTGTTCTTTATTCATGAATGCAGTTTTCAATAATATATGGTTAATAAGAATCTATTTTAAGCTTACAAACAAATAAATTTTATTTTTTAATACTGCATAGTACAGAAAAAAAAGTACAGGTAATTAAATTTACGAATACAATTTGGTGATGTTTACCGTACATCGTGGATGCTTTATTTATGAATGTGGTTTAATATAACATGATAAAATAAAAGCCTTTTTTAAGGTTAAACACAAATACAGAAATTATTATTATTTTGCAATAATAATAATAATAATAATAATAAAACAAAAAACATTTATATTAAATTTACCTTGGTGGTTTACATTGTGGACGTAGATGGCTGTGGATCGTCAACATCAACAGCTGATTCTGGCTGTTGTCGTCGTTGTCCGATAGGCTTGAAAAACTGGTCAAGAGTTCCTTGAACTGTCTTCTTCTGCTTTTCCTCAAGAATCACATTATAAGGAGCAAAAGCTTCGTGACAAGCTCCCATAACCTTGGAAAACCTTTGAGGATTGGGATCAATATCCTAGAACAAAGAAAGTCCTTTTTCGATAAATGCAAAGGCTTGCTGCATTTCCTTAATGGTAAAGTGACGTGGCTCAGGTGGTTCTGCTTCCTCCTCTTCTTTATTTTGTTGCTCGTGAAGCTCCATCAATTATTCGTTTGTCAGGGGCTTCTTGTCTTTTTCAAATAAATCTGTGAAATCCTCCTCCTCCAAATCCATTTCTAGCTCTTTGCTCATAGTCACCAACGTTTTGTTAATGGCAACATTATCAAACCCCTTAAAATCATTGATGAATTGCGGGCATAGCTTCTTCCATACACCATGCATTGCCTTGTAGCCTGGAATAGTTTTCTCCTCTTTAGAAATGAATGAACGATCTGGCAATTTTTTCCAATATAAACCAGTTATGTCTACATTAAAAATCTGTTCGAGAAGAAACCCGTTTTCTTCTATTTCTTTAATGCATTAGGAAATTCTGCTGCTGCTTGTTCGTCTGCTGATGCACTTTCACCTTGCTTCTTAATGGAGTGATAACTCCTTCGCTCCTTAAATCTCATGAACCATCCTTAACTTGCCTTGAACTCTACATCTTTCTCATCTGGGTATTTTTTCTTCAGATCCTCAAACAAAGACAAGGCTTTCTCTTGAATGATTTCTTGACTAACATCACCTCGCTGACGATTCAACCTATCAATCCAAAGAGAAAGAAGACTTTCCATTTCTTCAAAGATTTTACCTCTTTTCTTATTGATGACGGTTTTCTTCATCCCTGGGGAATTAGATTTGATATGCGCTATAATCTTGTCCTTATTATGTACAAACGTCGATACAGTTGTCCAACTCATCCCAAAAGATCATGCAATCGCTACCACTTTCTCACCTTTTTCATGGCGTTTTATCATAGCCAGTTTATCGTCCAGCGTTATAGCATGACGCTTAGCACCTGCACTAGGAATTTTCTTAGGTGCCATAGGGGCAAAATATATGGTCACAAATGAATGAGAATGAGAGTAACCAATAAACAGACGTATACCATGCATAAACTAATCAATTCAAAACAATAGCGGTTTCGCGGGACTGACGAGTGACGACGCCTAACGGTAGATATTGGAACTACTGTACATATATTAATAAGATTTTATATGTTTTTATTCTTATTTATTGTAAAATAACATGATTTTATGTGCTTTTGTTTTTATTTATAGTACAGTAACATGATTTCATGTGCTTTTAATGGTTTTCTAGTGATATTATGATTCCAATATTTGTAGCGGACAGATGTAAAGTTGATTATAATGACGTAAACTTTATTTTTTTTTTCCATATATTTTTTTTAAAACCAAGGTATAATCAAGAACGACTTAACTCAAAACGATGTAAGCCGAGGTATATATATATATATATATATATATATATATATATATTATATATATATATATATATATATATATATATATATATATATATATATATATATATATATATATATATATATATATATATTATCAAATAAGCACATTACATATGTGAAAACATGAATCATTTTTTTTTTTACCCCGACCGGGACTCGAACCTAGGACTTTTGATTACTAAGTCAAGGCGCTACCACTACACCACAGAAGGTTAAAAGGAACCCAACCTTATAGCTTATATCTGCTATACTTAGGAATGAACGCATTCTAACTGAATGCCACTATGTTCATATTACAGATTCCCCAACCTCACTCGTGGCTTCATTTTAGCATTTAATTCAAATCCCAATATCATTCGGGCCATGAAATTATCAAATAAGCACATTACATATGTGAAAACATGAATCATTTTTTTTTTACCCCGACCGGGACTCGAACCTAGGACTTTTGATTACTAAGTCAAGGCGCTACCACTACACCACAGAAGGTTAAAAGGAACCCAACCTTATAGCTTATATCTGCTATACTTAGGAATGAACGCATTCTAACTGAATGCCACTATGTTCATATTACAGATTCCCCAACCTCACTCGTGGCTTCATTTTAGCATTTAATTCAAATCCCAATCTCATTTGGGCCATGAAATTATCAAATAAGCACATTACATATGTGAAAACATGAATCATTTTTTTTTACCCCGACCGGGACTCGAACCTAGGACTTTTGATTACTAAGTCAAGGCGCTTTATATGAACATAGTGGCATTCAGTTAGAATGCGTTCATTCCTAAGTATAGCAGATATAAGCTATAAGGTTGGGTTCCTTTTAACCTTCTGTGGTGTAGTGGTAGCGCCTTGACTTAGTAATCAAAAGTCCTAGGTTCGAGTCCCAGTCGGGGTAAAAAAAAATGATTCATGTTTTCACATATGTAATGGGCTTATTTGATAATTTCATGGCCCGAATGAGATTGGGATTTGAATTAAATGCTAAAATGAAGCCACGAGTGAGGTTGGGGAATCTGTAATATGAACATAGTGGCATTCAGTTAGAATGCGTTCATTCCTAAGTATAGCAGATATAAGCTATAAGGTTGGGTTCCTTTTAACCTTCTGTGGTGTAGTGGTAGCGCCTTGACTTAGTAATCAAAAGTCCTAGGTTCGAGTCCCGGTCGGGGTAAAAAAAATGATTCATGTTTTCACATATGTAATGTGCTTATTTGATAATTTCATGGCCCGAATGAGATTGGGATTTGAATTAAATGCTAAAATGAAGCCAAGAGTGAGGTTGGGGAATCTGTAATATGAACATAGTGGCATTCAGTTGGAATGCGTTCATTCCTAAGTATAGCAGATATAAGCTATAAGGTTGGGTTCCTTTTAACCTTCTGTGGTGTAGTGGTAGCGCCTTGACTTAGTAATCAAAAGTCCTAGGTTCGAGTCCCGGTCGGGGTAAAAAAAAAAAAAAAGATTCATGTTTTCACATATGTAATGTGCTTATTTGATAATTTCATGGCCCAAATGAGATTGGGATTTGAATTAAATGCTAAAATGAAGCCACGAGTGAGGTTGGGGAATCTGTAATATGAACATAGTGGCATTCAGTTAGAATGCGTTCATTCCTAAGTATAGCAGATATAAGCTATAAGGTTGGGTTCCTTTTAATCTTCTGTGGTGTAGTGGTAGCGCCTTGACTTAGTAATCAAAAGTCCTAGGTTCGAGTCCCGGTCGGGGTAAAAAAAAAAAAAATGATTCATATATATATATATATATATATATATATATATATATATATATATATATATATATATATATATATATATATATATATATATATATATATATATATATATATATATATAGATACACACTTATCTCTCAAAATAACATGAGGATAGGTTCTCAAAAGGCTTGTGTAATATAAATTACGTGTAATTTAAATAGTCTATTTCCATAAGGAATAATGTTAATATACATAGCTACGTTCCACAAGTGTGTATAAACACACTATAGCAAACAAGAAAAGCTAAGTAAAACACATTTTACAAGTACATGACCAAGCTAAAATACATATGTAAGCTAAAAATTAAAAAGTACAGTATTAAAGATATACAGATAAAAAAAAAAATAAAAAAATTAACACACTATATACGGTGGACACCAGGTGTGAGGATTATCACCCTTATTGGAGTGACTTTTTCACATAAGCAATTGTTATACTTGTACAACAATGATTTATGACTCTCTCTCTATTTATTCAATTTACTACTGATTTATTTATTTATTGCTCTATATATGGTGGACACCAGGTGTGTGGTGGCGGGGATCAAAGTGCTAAGCCATAGCGACTTTTTGACTAAGATTTTCACCCTTTCTGGAGTGACTTTTTCACATTAAGTCCTTGTTGTATTAGTGTACAATGATTTATAACTCTCTCTCTCTATTTATTAAATTTATTTATTTATTGCTTATATATATATATATATATATATATAATATATATATATATATATATATATATATATATATATATATATATATATATATATATATATATATATATATATATATATATATATATATATATATATATATATATATATATATATATATATATATATAGTAATCCTTCGCTGGATCGCGTTTCTTGGCTTGCGTTTCCATTGTACCACGGTTTTTTTTTTTGGCAAATTATTTTTTTTGGGGGGGTACATGCAAAAATATTAAAATATTAAAAAAATAAAAATTCTCAGTATTTTCATTTTTTTATTGGAAAAAACATATTTCATTATCTTATTGAAAAAAAATTTATTTCCCAGCCTACGAATAATAAAACAGTAAAAAATAGTAAAAAACATAAATTTAGATATACTGTACGTACGTACAGTATAACTCACTGTATTGCATCATGCGAAATAGTGTCCGATAGCGTACAATATATTGGGGTTGCAGCTACGTGAGCTAGCATATATATTTATATTTCCAGTAGTTTCATGATTTTATTGATATAAAAACGTATTTATTAGCCTAAGAATAATAAAACAGTAAAAAATAGTAAAAAACATAAATACTAACAGTATTGCAACATGTAAAATACGATACCGCTATCAGCGTTTCGGACAAAGACTCGTTCAGTCTAACTCACGTGTGCGCCGTTCACGTTGTGCTTATTAACACGTTTTGCTTGTGATTTTTTTACTCGCATATATTAACATTTCTTAGCCTAAGAATAATAAAACAGTATAAAATAGTAAAAAACATAACTACTAACAGTATTGCAACATGTAAAGTACAACACCGCTATCAGCGTTTCGGACAAAGGCTCGTTCTGTCTAATTCACGTGTGCGCCGTTCATGCTGTGCTTATTAATACGTTTTGCTTGTGATTTTTTTACTCGCATATTTTAACCTTTGCAATGCCTCCCAAGCATCCTTCATCTTCTAAGGCTTCTTGTAGTGAGCCTAAGCGGCAAAGGAAAATGTTAACCATAACAGATAAGATAAGTTTACCTATCACGTACATATAAATTTACGTTGCATGCTGTTATTCATAAAGTAAAGGGTGGTTTTTTAACAGTGCTGGGAGGGTTTATACAGTAAACGTAAAAATAATTGTAAAATACCTATGTACATGAGTATGTCATATAAATTTACGCTTGCATGCTGTTATTTATGAAGTAAAGGGGGTTTGTTAACAGTACAGGGAGGGTTTATACAGTTTATACGGTGTAAACGTAAAAATGAATTACAATATCTATGTACATATAGGCTGATCCTACTCCGCGATTTTCCTGTCTCGCACCGGGTCCCGGAACCGAACCCTCGCGATAATGGAAGGAACACTGTATATATATATATATATATATATATATATATATATATATATATATATATATATATATATATATATATACCTTGTTCCTTTTATGCGCGATTTTTTTTATCCACGAAACTGCAATAATGCCCCCAAAAAATAATAGTAAAAAATTCGAATTTCGCGAATGAAGGATTTTTTTTTTTTTTTTTTTTTAAGTAAATAAGCGCCCGCGTGCAAAGAGAATTTCGATAAAAAAAGATCATCATTATTATACATTATATATACACCCACCCTACCTCTGTCATATGTCTATCTAATCTACATTTGAAGGTGTCTAAGGTATTGGCATTTATTATCCTACTAAAAATACTCTACGGTATTATCAAGCCAATTTTCACAAATTTCCCTTCTGAACCTAAATTTATCAAACTTAAATCCATTACCCATTACAAGTTCTGGTTTGATCATGAATTTTTAAAACTTTATTAATATCACCCTTGTTAATCCATTTTAACCATTTATGCACCTCAATCATATCCCCCCTAACTCTGCGCCTCTCTAGAGCATGTAGATTAAGTTTTTTTAATATGTCATATGGTAATTTAGGCAGTGCATAATTAATTTTTGTTTCTGTTTTTTAGTCTTGCTTTGGTTATTTATAATTTTTATTTTATCTTTGTTTACATTTGCAGATAGAGGTTTGTTCTCCTGCATCCTCCTCCTCCTCTTCTACCGCATAAGTTACTTGCTCACGGCCACCATGCATGTCCCAGTGTACTGTATGACTGTTGCCCACTGCATAATAGAGTACTGTACAGTAATGTATGTTAATTTCTAGCTGTAAAGTGAATATGAATATCTTTTGTATACTCTTAAAAATAGATACAGGGCTTTCTGCTTTGCTATGTAGTAATAAAATATGTTTTTTACTTATCTTATATCTTTGGCATGGTGTGTGTATGTAAGGTGTGGAACGTATCTATGCCCTTTATCATTGTTTCCTATGGAAAATGACTCGTTTTTTCACGCGATTTTCCATTTACCCAACACTTCTGAGAACCTATCTAGGCGTTATTCTGAGAACTAGGTGTATATATATATATATATATATATATATATATATATATATATATATATATATATATATATATATATATATATATATATATATATATATATACCTAGTTCTTGGAATAACCCGAAGATAGGTTCTCAGAAGTGCTGCGTATTTAAATTTTTGCGTAGTTTAACGAGTCATTTTCCATAAGAAATAATGATAATGGGCATAGATCGTTCCACAACTGTCAATAGATACATTATACCAAAGATATAGAATGAGTAAGACATATTTTATAAGTACATAACAAAGCAGAGAGACCTGTAGTTATTTATATTAATATGCAAATAGTGTACAATATAAAAGATATACAGATTTACTGTACAGTAAACAAATTAATTCACTCAATTATGCAATGGGCAACAGGCATACACTGGGATGTGCATGATGGCGGTGAGCACGTGGGTGCAAACGTTTTGCTGCCTCTGTATCAGCTGATGCACTCACGCATGCTATTTCCCTGATGATATATCAAAAGTTTGTTTGCTGTTTGTTCTTGCTTTTTTTCAATTCTCTTCTTAATATTCGATTGCATTAAGCGGTAGAAGAGGAGGAGGATGCGGGAGAACGAAACGCTATCCGCAAACGTTTTGCCGCTTCCGTATCAGCTGATGCTTATCACTATTCAGGCACAATATCTTACTCATAAAATACTTATTTACTCACACAATTTGGGGTTTATCTAATTTTCAAGATTATAGTATTATTAATATTCCTTTGTTCTAAACATTATTCTATCTTCTTTACATATCGACCATGCTGCACGAAATCTTAACGTAAACAAAAAATCACCTGAGACAAAAAGAAAACTATACAATTTGTTACAAAGAAAACGTATATCGTACTGTACATGGGAAACTTAAATGAAATGTATATATCTCTGCATGCTATTTCCCTGACGTTATTATATCGGAAGTTTGTTTGCTATTTGTTTTTAATGCTTTTTTTCAATTCTCTTCATAATATTCTATCGTATTAAGCTTTAGAGGAGGAGGATGCGGGAAAACGAACATCTATCTGCAAACGTTTTGGCGCTTCTGTATCAGCCGATACACCCTCCTTGCTATTTCCCTGACGATATTATATCGAAAGTTTGTTTTATGTTTGTTCTTAACGCTTTTTTTCAATTCTTCTCATAATATTCGATTGCATTAAGCAGTAGAAGAGGAGGAGGATACGGGAGAATGAACCTCTATCGGCAAACGTTTTGTCGCTTCCGTATCATATGATGCTTATCACTATTCAGGCACAATATCTTACTCATAAAATATATATTTACTCACACAATTTGGGGTTTATCTAATTTTCAAGATTATAGTATTAATAATATTCCTAGGTTCTAAACAATATTCTATCTTCTTTACATATCGACCATGCTGCACAAAACCTTAACATAAACAAAAAATCACCTGAGACAAAAAAAAAACTATAATTTGTTACAAAGAAAACGTATATCGTACTGTACATGGGAAACTTAAATTAAATATATATATTCTCTACACGTTATTTCCCACGATATTATATAAAAAGTTTGTTTGCTGTTTGTTCTTAATGCTTTTTTTCAATTCTCTTCATAATATTCGATCGCATTAAGCGGTAGAAGAGGAGGAAGATGCGGGAGAACGAACCTCTATCTGCAAACATTTTGCCGCTTCCGTATCAGCAGATGCACCCTCACACGCTATTTCCCTGACGATATTTTATCGAAAGTTTGTTTGCTGTTTGTTCTTAATGCTCTTTTTCCATCATCTTCTTAATATCCGATCGCATTAGGCGGTAGAAGAGGAGGAGGATGGCGGAAAAGTGCCTCCGAGGCGGTCGATTATTTACTAAAAGGAAATTTTTTAAAAAAGTTTCTTTTGCATGGGCATTATTCGCGAATTTCTTATTTTTTTACCATTATTTTTTAAGGGCTTTATTCCAATTTCGCGGATTATAAACATGCGTAAAAAGCGAACTAGGTATATATATATATATATATATATATATATATATATATATATATATATATATATATATATATATATATATATATATATATATATATATATATATATATATATATATATATATATATATATATATATATATATGAGAGAGAGAGAGAGAGAGAGAGAGAGAGAGAGAGTCAAAAACTTTATTCCATCAAAAATGGCTATCACATGATAATTAATCTAATTACAAATTACAATGTAAAATGTCAAAATAAAACAAATGAAATTTGCAAAGCACAAAATCAAAATATTTACACATTAAAATAAGCATACGTACACTTCGTCTACCCAATGGGAGGATAATAATGAGACTAAAATCACTTATTAAGTAGGTGATTTAAAAGATGAGATTTAAATGAGGGTAATGTTTGGCAGCTTCTTAAGTTTGCGGGTAAAGAGTTCCAAAGTCTCGGGCCCATTACATTTAAGGCTCTTGCCCCAATATCAGTGGAAGTTCTGGGCACGTAAAAAGAATTCTGATGTCTGGTGTTGACGTTATTGGTACGCACTTGATTAACTGTTGGCAATGAGAAGAGCCATTCCGGTAATATTCCATGATTTATTTTAAAAACTAAAAGACAGATATTATATATGAACTTCATGTCCATCCTTAGCCAACCCAATCTCTCAAAGAGGGGAGCCACGTGATCATATTTATGCACCCCCCCTATGGCAACTCTTGCAGCAAAATTCTGGAGCCTTTTCACTCGTAACATCTGGGTCTTAGTCGTGGAACCCCAAACACTCAGACAGTAGATGAGAATACTTAAAATCAATGTTTGTACAACAATTACCCTACAATCCGGCTCGAATCTTTCATAGACTCTGTTCAAGTAAATAAGGGTCCCGTTCACTTTTTTATGTAGTTCATCGATATGAAAATTAAATGTCATGGTACTGTCCATAATATCTCCTAGATTTTTAACCTTATTAGATGGGAAGAGTGAAACATTGTTGAAATTTATACTGATGTTCTCAGGAATGCGGGACAGGTATTGATTTGATCCAAAAATAACGAATTTAGTTTTATTTTCGTTCAGTAAAAGACCATTACTGTTAAAATAACTTTTGGCACAGTTTAATGTATCTTCAGCCCTTTTTAAGATTTCAGGAATTCTATCAATGTCACCAGTAAGCATAATCTGGGTGTCATCAGCATACATAACAAGTAGGCAATCTCTTATAAATTGAGGTAAATCATTAACATATATTAGGAAAAGCAGAGGACCCAAAATTGAACCCTGGGGAACGCCAAAACTGATATCTAAAGAAGAAGAGAGAGTTGAGCCCATTCTAACTGATTGAATTCGATCTTTCAGATAATTTTCGAACCAAAATGAGTCAACATGAACTTTGGAAAGTTTTCTCATTAGAATTTGATGGTGTACACTGTCAAATGCTTTAGACAAATCTAACAATAATAAAAGTGATATTTTCTTATTTTCAATATTACTATAAATTTTATCAGTAATTTTAAGTAGGGCCGTCTCGGTCGAAAGTTTAGGCCGAAAACCGTGTTGTTCTTCACATAATAGACAATTTGATTCAAGGAAATTTATTAACTGGGTGGCAACTACCTTCTCAAGTATTTTAGACAGAATGCTGAGAAGAGAGATTGGCCTATAATTATCAACATTATTAGTATCTCCACTCTTAAAAACGGGGATGATATAGGGATGCTTCCAGAGGTTAGGATAAATGCCTGTAACAATGGATGTATTAACAATGACTAAAATGAAAAATACTGTAACTGGCAATGAGTCAATTAGGGAGCGAAGTTGTATCCCATCGGAACCACAAGAGTTTGTTGGTTTGAGGTTCTTTATGATAAGAATAAGTGTGACTAAATCGATTGGGTGCGGTCTAAAATTATTGATAATATTTCTTTCAGCTGGAGGCTGGCAATTATGTGGTTGATTAATAATCAAGTCATTATTATCTTGGGACTTTTCATATTTAGCAAAATACTTATTAAAATCATTCACTCGCTTTTCCACATTATCACTGAGAGGGTCAGAATTTTCTAAGATTTCCTTATTTGCAGGAATTATTCTTTTTATAACATTCCAAGTTCCTTTGATATTTCCCCTATACTTGGAAAATTCTTCCCTGAAATGATTTTTCTTCTTTTCAGACAACATTGTTTTAGTAAGGTTTCTTTCTCTTCTATAGGCTCTTTCCATCTCGGAGTTTTGTCTATCAGATTTAAATTGCTTTAGGAGGTCATCTCTCCTTTTCATTTGCTCTTTTAACTGAGAGTCAATCCACGGGGCAGGAGGGCGTGTCATGACTTTGGTTGTAAGAGGGGCACATTCATTTAAACATCTCGTAAAAACATCAGTAAAAGTAGAAACTTGATAATTTACACAATCTGTAGTTAGTATTGAATTTAAAATGTTGTATTCATTAAGAAGAGTGTCACAGAAACAATTTTGAGAATAATTCTCAAGAGATCGGAAAGTTTTAACAATTGACGGTCTCTTTTCCTTCCTGACATTAACTGTAGCTATTAGAAGCTCGTGGTCTCCTACAGGACAAGGTAAGACATCGTGGTGAACTATAAAACTAGGTGTATTGGTAATTATAAGATCAATTAGGCTGGAGGAATTAGCGGTGATACGGGTTGCTTTATTCACAAGCTGATTTAAGTGGAGGGATTGAATTAATTTCCCCATTTTATTATTAGGAAGAAGGAGATTATCATTGAAGTCGCCTATAATAATGAGAGGTTTGCTCCTCAAACAGACAGACCGATATACCTCGGAGATGTAATCAAAGGTGTCGTTGAGTGCATGAGGGTGTCTATATACACATCCCAGGATGAATGAAGGGAATTTCCTACTCTGAACAGTCAACCAAATGTTTTCGAGATGAGGAGGTCGCTCGACTTCAGGGGTCTTTAATAGGGAGACCGTTAGATGATTTCTTACATACACCCCCACCCCTACCGCCATCAAATCGATAAAAAGAATACTCAGGTATAGCAACAAAACCAGACTGCATATTAGATAGGAGCCAAGTTTCACAAACACACATTATATCTACGTTATTTTCTCTGATCATTAGTTCAATATTGTCGAAATTACCCAAAAGTGATTGTGCATTGATGTGTTGTATATTTATGAAATGTTTCAATAACCCTGTATTACAATGTGATTGCTATATATTTAAGGGACATAATCTTGTTTTATGGCCATGTTCACGGCAGTGACCGCATTTAAGTCTATAGTTAAACCAACAGTGGGAAAGATCATGGTTTATTTCCCCACAGTTTGAACAGGGCTGTCGACGACTGTAGAGCTGCTGCAATTTCTCCCTCGCCTGGGGACGCTGGGGGTAGCGCCGTGGTTGGTAGAGAGAGAGAGAGAGAGAGAGAGAGAGAGAGAGAGAGAGAGAGAGAGAGAGAGAGAGAGAGAGAGAGAGAGAGAGAGAGAGAGAGAGAGAGAGAGAGAGAGAGAGAGAGAGAGAGAGAATCATAAATCATTGCTTTACTAGTACAACAATGAAAGTCCCATTTTGTAGTTGTAGTTGGGGTTCATACTGGGTGAAGAGAGACAGAAGCATATGGCAGCATGGTGGGAAACTGCCTCAGAGGTGGTCACTTAGCTACTAAACTGAACCATTTTTTTTTTGCTTTTTCTCACTTGCGTTATTAGTGGAACTCAATTTTTTACTAGTATTTTCAAGACGCGTCATTCCAATTTCGCGTAGTTTAAACTTGCGTGAATATCGAGGTGACTATATATATATATATATATATATATATATATATATATATATATATATATATATATATATATATATATATATATATATATATATATATATATATATATATATATATAGTGGCGACTCCAACCTACGAATTTAATCTGTTCCCAAAACCTGTTTGTGTAATGATTTGTTCGTGGGTTGGATTTATTTTTCCCATTGAAAAGCATGTAAATTCAATTAATCCATTCCTAGTTACAATAAATATTAATTTTAAATTTTTTTTAGTCAGTATAAACATGCAGTAGCTTCCGCAACTCTGAAGCATCAGGTCGAGGGTTCGCGCCCCGTCACGGTCTGAGGTGAGCAAGGGCATGCACTCAGAGTAACGATTACACCTGCCATAAAGAGTCCTTCGCAAAAAGGTAACCGTCCTAGCCCTTGGTAGAAGAGGGAGTCCGTGACGTAAGACCGGAATGGAACAATCTTTAAGAGGAAAACTATATTAATAATAGAAAGGAATTCGACTCTACTAAAATAACATATGGTACAGTACTGTATTTACCTTTGTGGATGATTGTTGCTGGCATACGTGGATGGTGCTTTAGGAGGAGGAGGAGGAGGGGGGACTAATTTTTGGAAGGAAAGTCCCCTGCCATAAAAACGTTAGGGAATTCTTCCGATACAGGCTGTATTTCTGGTGTTTTCTCTCTTTTCTCTTTTGGAAGCTGCTTCCCTGCCTACTGGCACAAGGAAACGATCCAGAGAAACTTGTCTCTTTCTTATTTGGTAAATTTCTCTAAAACTATTCATCGCATTGTCATTTACCATGTTCAATACTCTACTGCCCACAGTTTTATCTGGGTGATGATTCTCAATAAAAGACTGCACATCACTCCACTTACTAAAAATTTCTTTAAATTCTTTCCTGGACGCCTTTACCCTCTCATCCCATCCTCCGCTGACTGCTCCTCTTGGAGAATCTTCACCTGTTCAGGTTGCAACTCAAATAATTCATCTGTGGTAAGTTCTTTGTGGTCCTCCACATCCTCCTCATTGACCTCCAAGCCCAAACTTTCGCCCGTGGCCACATTTTCACTCACAATATGAATAGCTAACTCCTACTTGAAACCTTCAAAGTTTCTATCAGTCACACGACTTAGCCTAAGTTTCCTGCAGGCGGAGTTCAACATGCGATATGAGACCTCCTTCCATGCTTTGTCAGTGAGACCAATGCAGATATTAAAGTGGTCTTTCCAGAAATCATGAAGGGTCAAATCTGTGCTATTGGTGAGCTGGAAACACCTGGCAAAAAGACCCTTCGTATACAACTTTTTAAAATTAGAAATTATCTGCTGGTCCATGGCCTGGAGGATAGGAGTGGTATTGCGAGGCAGAAATTTGACTTTTATGAAATCGTATTGTGTAGCAAGGTCTTCTTCCACACCTGGAGGATGGGCAGGACCATTATCCATTATGAGGAGACACTTAAGGGACAAATTATTTTGTTCAAGATATTTTTTCACTGCTGGTGCAAACACTTCAATAAAATCTCTATGTTGTCCTTATTTTCTATAATTCCCAATTTGCAGTGAGTCGATCCTCGCATTCTCTTTAGCAATTCTGTGTGCTTTGTAACACTAATAGTAAATGCCAAAGGATGATATAGTATGATCAGAGAACTCAGCTTATAATACTTCGTCCCTCGCAATGGATAACACAGTTGAACAAAGAAAATGATTGAACTGAGTAAAATTCTAGCAACTAGAAATAATGTATGTTTCACTTTTTCTCTCATTACTTGTTTTCAATTAGTCAGTGGAGTTTAAGGCACAAGTGAAAACTGTTTTAGTCCAAAAAATCTTTTCATTACGTTTATTATTCATATATCTATCGAGGTTTTAATGAATACCGAAATTAAAATAATTTCCCTTTATATGCAATGGCATTTGTATTTTACTTTGTAGAAAATAATAATGATATTTATATTCTATTCCGTGAAAATGCAGTATAAATATAGAAAATGATGACAATACTGCTTTACTATTATGAATGAAATCATACTTGCATGCGACATTTGGTCTTACAAGTTACCTACGACACTTTTACAGCATCAAAAATGAGAAATGACTCAGTGCTCTGAAAATGACTAAGTGCTTTGAATGCTATTACACAGCAAATTTTTTTTCTTCAAGACAAAAATATATCACTCAATTTTAAAAAAAGAGCCAGTAACTCTGCCATTCTCAAAGAAGTATTATAATTTCATCCACACCAAATTCCTTCTTTTCCAATGTATTTCAGAAACAACCAATATAGCACTCCCGCCTACCTAATTACTACTCACTCTTGCATTCAGTTTCTTCCTCAGAAATGCTAGCACTGCTGCTCCAGATAGCAAAACTCTGTAATAAACAATTCACTTCTGTCTCACTTTGCTTAAATCTTTTTCTCTTTGGTTCTATCTTTTATCACATACTGGTAGATGAAATAAAGGGTGCTTTGAGGAAGGGAAAGTATTTTTTCTGTCTCCATTCAGCCCGCCAAGTCTCTCTTTCCAGTGGAGGTGTACCCATTTCACAATCAAACTGCTTTCGATATAGATAGAATATAATTCCAGCTACTCTTTTATGTTGGTGATCCGTTTTACAAGTTCTGCTAGTGATGGAGACTATGGTCACACTCACAAATGGTTCAGAATAAAATGTCTTTTCCATAACTTTGTTACTATACCAGTGCCATTCCTGCATTCTCGTGAAGCTAAAACTAAATATCTTTGAATTATTCAAAGTTATACAATTTTTTTTTTTTTACTACACAATGAAGGCTTACACACTTTCCTAAAGTTCCTTTATATAGTACCTCACAATAGCTTATCAGGAGACTTTCCTGTGGAGTTAATGAGCTGTTTCTCAATGAAGATGACTGTAACTAATGACAATAATCTTTGTCATGGGAAAAGACTCTACAGTACAGATGTGAGAGCAGAAGAGTTTCCAGTATTTGCATATGATGACTTCTGTATCAGAGCGAAGAAAAATAATATCTGTATAATAAAAGATGTTAAGGTAGATCATTAAGGCAATTTCTGGACAGGGTTTGCTTCTGCAACGTAAGGGAGATTCATTCTCACCATGAAGGGTGGATCTATCCAAAATGACAAGGTACTATCTGGAAGCTGTCACCTTTTTTGAAATCTATTAACTCACTTCATTATCTTTGCAAGGGAGGTGAGGAGCGGTGAGGAGCATAGTTCTGAAATGAATGTTGAAGGGGGATAGCAAAGAGATTAACGCCTTCTTTTCAGAAGGTCTAGCACTATCAAGGGGCAATGTTGGGTTTGGGAGACGTTTACAAAGGCCCTTCATAAACTCTACAAGCACTTGCGGCAGAGATATCTATGATGAAGCCAAAGCTGGTTCATAAGTAGCAAACGTCACCAATGAGAGAGATTCTAGATGAGGAAAGGTATTCCAAGTTTAAAACTGCCCTGACAATGATACTAGTTATGTTTTTTTCCTAAAGGATGATGTTAAAGATTGACATTCTTGGAGCAGAGCCAATGCTCATGGAGGAAAATTCCATTGTTATTGTGTAGAGTGAACCCTCGCTAAATCGCGGTTCACCTATCGCGAATTCAGTGCATCGCGGATTTTTTTTTTTTTTTTTTTGGGGGGGGGGGAAAGTGACACCATGACGGGCCAAAAAATAATAAAATAAAACAGCCTTTATCAGGCCTGGGCATGAAGAATACATAAGGTAAAGAGAAACAGAGATGGAGAGTGTAATGACCAGTCAGATGTG
>JAXCGZ010023325.1:0-2500 GCA_037179515.1 Halocaridina rubra
AGTCCCCTTAGTAAAACAGAATCATAAAAACATAAGAACATAAGAACATAAGAATAGAGGACACTGCAACATGCCTACTGGCACACACGAGGCAGCTCCATTTTTGAATTGTATTTTCAGCATGTCTAACCTATTCTATTCTACTCTACTTATTTATTCTGTTTTTCTTTTTATGATTTTTCTAATAAGCACTAACCTATTCATACCCACCCTACCTCTGTCATATGTCTATCTAATCTACATTTGAAGGTGTCTAAGGTATTGGCATTTACTATCCTACTAGGAAGCTTGTTCCATGCATCAGCTACTCTATTACCAAACCAATTTTTACCAATTTCCCTTCTGAACCTAAATTTATCAAGCTTAAATCCATTATTACGAGTTCTGGTTTGATCATGAATTTTTAAAACTTTATTAATATCTCCCTTGTTAATCCCTTTAAACCATTTATACACTTCAATCATATCCCCCCTAACTCTTCGCCTCTCTAGAGAATGTAGATTAAGTTTTTTTAATCTGTCCTCATATGGTAGATTTCTGATATTGTGTATCATCTTGGTCATTCTTCGTTGCACTCTCTCCAAGGATTCAATTTCCATTCTATAATAGGGTGACCAGAATTGCACAGCATAATCTAAATGGGGCCTAACTAATGCAAGATAGAGCTGCAAAATAACTTTTTCCGTCCTATTGCTGACGCTTCTTGAGATAAATCCTAAAATTCTGTTTGCTTTATTTCTGACTGCTGTGCATTGCTCTCTTGGCTTAAGACTACTACTCACAAGAACTCCCAAATCCCTTTCACACTGAGAACTCATGATTTCATGGTTATTTAGCTTATAACTAGTATTGTCTTTTATA
Organism: Halocaridina rubra; assembly: GCA_037179515.1. NCBI lineage: Eukaryota > Metazoa > Arthropoda > Malacostraca > Decapoda > Atyidae > Halocaridina > Halocaridina rubra. Next base: position 862 of record JAXCGZ010023325.1, read on the forward strand.
GTACCCATTTTAACTACTTTACATTTTTCAACATTAAATTCCATTTGCCATTTGTCCGACCATTCAGATAATCTATTTAGATCTTCCTGTAAAGCATGAATGTCTTCTTTTCCATTTATAGTTCTACCTATTTTAGTGTCGTCTGCGAATTTACTTAGGTTACTACTGATATCCGAATCCAGATCATTTAGATATACGATGAATAATAGAGGACCCAGTACCGAGCCTTGTGGTACCCCGCTTGTAACTGAGCCCCACTCTGATTTCTCTCCATTTATGCAAACCCTCTGTTTTCTGTCTTTTAACCATTGCTTGATCCATCTGAGCACAGCTCCTCCTATACCATGAGCTTCCAGCTTTTTAACTAATCTTTTGTGAGGAACTCTATCAAAAGCTTTGCTAAAATCTAGATATATTGTATCATATTCTTTGCCACAATCTACTGCCTCGTAAACTTCTGAATAAAAAGACAGTAAGTTTGTAAGGCACGAAAAACCCTTAAGAAACCCGTGTTGTGAAAGTTTTATCAGTCTGTGTAATTCTAGATGTGCCCTTATTTTATTTGCAATTATGGATTCTAGAATCTTACCCACTGTTGACGTTAAACTTACCGGCCTATAATTATTCTTTTTAACACGTTCTCCTTTTTTAAATATTGGTACCACATCTGCCAATTTCCACTCCATGGGTACCGATCCTAATTTTATTGAATTATTAAATAATGCAGTTAGAGGACAACTAAGCTCTTCCTTGCATTCCTTTAATATTCTAGCATATATTCCATCAGGTCCCGGAGATTTATGAGCCTTTAATTTATCTATTTCTTTTATTACCTCCTCTCTCGTAATATTTATTGAACTAAGTATATTATCGGGACTGTCTCTGTAAATGGATTCTACTTCCGGAATATTTTCCAAGTTTTCATTTGTAAATACAGATAAGAAATAATCATTTAAACATGTACACATCACTTTATCGTCATCTGTGATATGGCCATTGGCTACTTCAATTGGTCCGACTTTTTCCTTAAATTTTGTTTGATAATGTTGATAAAACCCTTTAGGATTTTCTTTAGCTTCTCCTGCTATTCGAACTTCGTATTTTCTTTTCGACTCTCTAACTATCTTTTTAACTTCCCTGTTTAACTGTATATATTGCTGCCTCACCTGCTCTTCACCTCTTTTTAGTTTCCTGTATATTCCTCTTTTAATACCTATAAGATTCTTTATTCTATTGTTCATCCATTAAGGGTCATTTTTTCTTGATCTGCAATGTTTCATGGGAATATAGTCTCTCTGACTATTCTTAAGAGTCATGACAAAATTGTTATATTCCTCATCCAAATTTATATTAACTGACGGGCTGCTGTTCTTTCCTGTGAGAGAATTTAATGTATTGATCTTATCTTGTGATAATCCTTGGCATGTGGTACCCAAATTTCGGGGTAATCCGCTACCTGCGACCTGACCTGCTGGATTAACTACCCACATCTGTACCCCAGAAATCCCTTCCCATACCTCATTAGATAATTTAGTTTTTAAGCCCTCAAAATCTCCTGCTCTAAAGTTTGGAACAATATTCTTATTTTCCTTTATAGTTTCCTTGAAAATTATGTTAAATCTAATGGAATCATGGTCAC
>JAXCGZ010023325.1:7500-27500 GCA_037179515.1 Halocaridina rubra
ACTCTATTAGATCTTTGGTGGTAAGTTTTTATTTCTGGTCCTCCACCAGCTCCTCCACATCCTCCCAAAGTTTTGCCCGTGGCCACAATCTCATTCACAATTTTAATAGCTAGCTCCTGCTTGAATCCCTCATAGTCTCTATCAGCCACACAACCTAGCCAAAGTTTATTCCATGCGGAGTTCAACTTGTGGTAAGAGACCCCTTTCCATATTTTGTCAGTGAGACTAATGCAGTGAAGGATATTGAATTGGTCTTTCCAGGATTCACACAGGGTCAGATCCATGTTGTTGGTGACCTGGAAGTATCTGACAAAAAGACCCTTCATATACAGCTCCTTAAAATTTGAAATCACTTGCTGGTCCATGAGTTGGAGGAGCGTAGTGGTGTTGGGAGGCAGAAATTTGACATTTATTAAGTCGTATTCCATAGCAAGGTCTTCTTCCAAACCTGGAGGATGGGGAGGAGCAATGTCCATTATCAGAAGGCATTTAAGGGGCAAACCTCTTCCCTCAAAATATTTCTTCACAGCTGGCGCAAGAACTTCAGTCAACCATTCTATGAATAAAATACGTGTTACCCAAGCCTTTGTATTCGGCCCCCACATTACCGGAAGTCTAGCCTTCAACACATTTTCGCGCTTTTTTTTCTTTCGTCCTTTTAGGCATTTTCTTCCAAAGCACCCCCGTTTCATCACAGTTAGAAACTTGCTGCAAAACATAACATTTACTTTCTATAAATTTAGTGAATTCCAGAACGTAGGCATTCGCTGCCCTTTGGTCCGAATTAGCCACCTCTCCATGCCTAACAATACCATGAATTCCAGTTTGTCAATGAAAATTTTCAAACCAGCCTCAACTTGCTTTAAATTCGTCAATTTTAGTGCCACTATAGCTCAGAGTGTACACTACTAAATCATGGTGTATTTGTAGAGCCTCTGCACATATTATAGCCTCACTAACACTATAAGCAGCAAGTTCTTTTTCATTTATTCAAACCAACAATAATATTTTTACTTCTTCTATTATCTGTGACCTATGCTTCATAAATATGGTAACTCCTTTACCTCTCTATTCTTTAAAATAGTACAGACGATCGATTTTGTCATGTCATGCTATACTGGGTGGTGAGATCAGTAACATGAGCACCGTTTTCATGTTTAGCAATTATTTCTTTCTTTGTTTCCACTGTAATATGTTTAGGCTTTTTAACGCCACTGTCAGTAATGCACTTTACTTTCTTAGGAGCCATAATGAGGGCTAGCTTAAAGTAAAATGCAAAAATAATGGAAAACTACAAAGAAAGAACAATGAACGAACTACACAGCACGGGTACCAATGCAGAACTAAAAGCAAACACGTGGTCACCCGGGCTAATATGCTTGTGTATGCGCATTCGTACCTCAAGGATTGTTCGTGAGTCGAGGCAAAATTTCTTGGAAAATTGTGTTCGTAGGTCGATTTGTTAGTGGGTGGGGGCATTCATGGGTCAAGGTTCTACTGTATATATAAAATTTTTTAATAAATGCTTTATTTTTCTATGTTAATGTGAACTGCACTTGTCGTAAATTGTTTGGTAAAACCAATAATTCATTTGGTGAAAACTTTTGAAGAATTCCATTTGTTGGATTTTATAGTTTAATTTCTGTGTGCTTGGAGAAATCAAAATATTTTTAAGGCTATATTTTTTCTACTGCCTGTGAGAGCAAAATAGTTTTTAGTGCAAGCTTGTATTTTCTTACATTTATTATGCAGCAGTAACACAATTCTCTTCCTTTTATTTACCCAATGTTTCTAGCTAGAAATGCAGTATATATGTACTCCTAAACTAGGGATGACGTACAGTATACAGTATACCGTTCGTTTTATGCAGCTAATCAGTAAGAGTGCAACCGAAACAGAAGATAGGCAATCTTTAAAAGTAGTTTTGTAGAGACTTAGCTGTACGACTTATGCAAATTATATTGGATTTTTGTATCTATGTATACATTTAATACTGGTAATATTTTAAATTTTTAGAGGAAAATATAATTATACATGAATTTCAGAGAAACTGATCTAGTTTTACATACTGTTTCCTTATTAAGTATCTCTTTAAGGCTCTGGATGTTGAAGTGCTTTAAGGGGGTCTATAAATGAGTTGCAATTGAAGTTCCACTGTATTTACTAAAGTTCTTCTTATCAATTGTATATAAAATGCTGCTATAGTTTACTGTTATAGGTCTTCACTGCTTTTAGAAATTGATGATAAGGTGGTTGCGTCTTGATTTAGAAGGTGTTTCTTTATTATTATTTTCCCTGTTGTCAAGAGATAAAATTATCCTTTCATGGAGTAGGTTAGCATGTCTCTTGCACAATTCTAATTTAAGTGAAATGAACTTATCTTCTTCTGGCAAAAGGCTGAACAGGTTTAGCTGCCTTTTAATTGGGAACTGTATTTATGAATCCATTATGAATATTTCAGATATGATGGAAAACTATATATCATGCAAGGTGGTAAATATTATTTTCTTATCAGTGAATTGAAATTTGTTTTATACATTATTATATTACTGTTGTATATAACTGGTGTATTTGTCCTAAATGGACTAAGTATAATAATGGTCTATTGCTAGACATCTGCATTATGTAAGATGAAAATAGCGAAAATGTATTATTTTTTCCTCATTTTATATAAGTTTATTACCTTATCCATGAAACAAGTAAGTTGCAGCATGAATGCTGCAACTTAGCATTCCAAAAATATGCTTTGGTTGTCTTTCCCACAGGAACTTTTATTCAAGAAATAGTTGTGGTTAAGGGCACTCATTGTTGTGCATCAATTATTTTTTTGTCTCGCTACCTAGACCTTTGACCATAATCTTACTTTCACACAAATTTAATAAACTCAAAGAGAGATACTCGACTCCTCGGCTAGAGGCATAAGCACATCTCCAGTTTGTTCTTCCGTGTTCACAGAGAAAAGAATACTGTCTACGTAAAGGCTACAGTAAAAGCATATTTTGCGTTCATATATGGTACAGAGAGGGTCTGTTACCATGGAACTAGAATAAATACAAGATCTTTCCAGCTATCAAAAGCTTGTTTCTGGAATCAACAAACACCCAATGAAGGACCCCTTAGTTTCTATGCTCAACAGAAAATATCTCTAGTCTCTAAGTTTTCATTTTATTAAAAGCTAAAGAAAGTACAGTTTTTACTTAAGAAAGTCATATATATAGTATGATAATAAACCAAGGCTGCACCCATTATCAATTATCATAACTTACGTTTATGATTCTTTATGATACTACAGTAAGTATTAGCAAATTCTTTAACATTATTTGAAGACCTGAGAATACGACTTTACATATTTATGTAACATTCGTACAAATGTCTTGCATTGCTGAGACAAAAAATATAACTCGCATTACCCAGTATAAGTTGTTAATGATAATACAGTTTTGGGCATTCTGTCTTAAAACCTGAGAACAAGACTGCTCTCAACAACATCGGAAGCTGCTTACACAAGTCCATGAATTTATTTAAGTAATTAAAGTCTACACACCTTCAGTGCTGAATTTGGCTATTTTTATATGCTGGAGGGAGTCTTATAATCATGACTCCTCATCTCTTGGTCAATTATCCAAAAAGCTGATATGTACTCATATTTTTCATACTGTAAACAATGAATATCTTTAATTTACACATTCATTTCTTAGATTCAGAGTCAGGATGATTTTATCACTTGGTGGTGGCCTGTGCCAAAAATGGTTCTTTGAGGAGGAAGAGCGCACTTTTCTGAGTCTCCATGGAGCTTGACACGTGTCTCTCTCCGGTAGAGGTGTGGCTAATTTAAAGTGAGTTTCTCTCATAAAAGACGTAACGAATTCTATGTAAGTAAAATGCCTGTTGATACTGAATATTGATTACCCTGGGTTGTTTCAACTCACAATTTTCCATTTTCTTCTAGTAACGACTGAGGGATAACTTCTTTCAAATGGTCAGTTACTAATACCTTTACTAGGATTGTTCCTATGTCCTCTTTTTTCGAAAATGAATATCACCAAGTTAAATTAAATAAGTGGAATGGAGTAATAATTTGCATTGCAAGAGAGGAGCAGTTGAGGTATGTGTGTGGATCATTTTGAATAATTGTTTCTTGGCTCGGCCACCCCACTTAGAGGATGGAATGGGGGCCATGTACTGCATATGTATGTATTTAGTGAACTACTTGTAAATAAAATTTCCCATAATTATAATTATATATAACAGTAGTATTCTAGAAGTCTTACAAGTGGCAAATGTATACAATCTCTTGGAAAAAAACTCCCACGAAATACACATTAATAAAGATCATCATCAAATTTGCAACTTCTACCGTTAGGGGTCGCTACATTGGATCAGTGGTCTCAAAATCAACCTTTTCCATGCGTTCTGCTTAGTCACACCACACACTTTCATGTCCTCTCTCAGCACATCCATAAATCTCCTCTTTGACCTACCTCTCCCCCTCCTACCTGGCAGCTCCAAAAATATTGGTTATTATTATTATTATTATTATTATTATTATTATTATTATTATTATTATTATTATTATTATTATTATTCTTAGTAGTAGTAGTAGTAGTAGTAGTTTCAGTAGTAGTTGTAGTAGTAGTAGTAGTAGTAACAGTACAAGTTATAGCAAAAGCAATAGAAGTATTAGCAGTTGTAGTAGTAGTAGTAGTAGTAGAAGTAGTAGTAGTAAAATATTTATTATTATTATTATTATTATTATTAGTAGTAGTAGTAGTAGTAGTAGTAGTGGTAGTAGTAGTAGTAGTAGTAGTAGTAGTAGAAGTAGTAGTAGTAGTAATAGTAGAAGTTATAGCAAAAGCAATAGAAGTAGTAGTAGTAGTAATAGTATCATATTTATTATTATCATTATTATTAATGTTAATATTATTATTATTATTATTATTATTATTATTATTATTATTATTATTATTATTATTATTATGTTCAGAAAATGTTTTTCCTTCTCTGTCTCTATGAGGAAGGAGCCTTAATATATATATATATATATATATATATATATATATATATATATATATATATATATATATATATATATATATATATATATATATATATATATATATATATATATATATATATATGCAGTAGGATATATATATATATATATATATATATATATATATATATATATATATATATATATATATATATATATATATATATATATATATATATATATATATATATATATATATATATATATATATATATATATATATATAAAGATCTTATTTTTACTTCCCTGATTGTATGTCAGTCTAAATACTTAGCTATATCTCTATACATCTTTAAAAGTAGTCGCTTTTGATCGTCGTGTTCTTTACTCTGATAATAATAATGGGACAGTGGACAGATGTACATGAAAAAGAAAATAAAGCGAACATAACTTGGAAATGCAAAGATTAGAGTTTATCTAACCAAAGTATAGGAAATATGGGAAACTGGACTCGAGATGCAAAGAAGGTTTATACGGCTGTTCGTTGCAACTGAGAACAAGATTCGTCAAGCTTTGCACGGGTCCATTGGGGCCCATGGGGGTGTCTTAGGCTAGCGTGTTGTCGCAAGTAGAAGGCGGCCATGACGGCGGGAGGATATATAAGCTCGTCAGAGAGCTGATTAGGCAACATTCCTCTGGCAGGCTTACTGAGGGAAAGTTTGTAACTGATAAACTCTGCCAATACCAGTGTTGATAAAACAAATATTTGCCATACAAGGGGTATACGAACAAGACAGTTTTGGGTAAACACCAAAGGTTAGGAACGAATGTTTTTAGCTGCTTTGACATTCGTTTTTCATGAACTAAGTCCAATTATTTAGTTTTGTTTTAAATCTTTAATTTTCATGTCTATAATGTTCTGATATTTTACGAATCTTTTTCAGGTTAAAAAGAAGACACTCATGGCTCCTCGTACTTCTGTTACCGTTGAGGTGGGATTATTATTATTATTATTATTATTATTATTATTATTATTATTATTATTATTATTGATACTGTTATTGACAAAGTCGGAGAAAAAAATAAATTATTATATTTGATAATATCCATATTTTCTATTGCAGGTTAATTCAAATGGGAAAAGGGCGAAGTGTAAAGACAGTCTCGGCTGTAATCAACCAATGAAATGCCGAAGCAAAAGATCAATAGCAAAGTGCGGGAACCAGATATTTGAGTCCATGGGAATGAGTTCCACTAATCAAACGGTAAGCTGCCTTTTATGAGTACGTGATAGTGATTTTTATTATACATTTGGAAATTTAGCATGTGATTTATATTTAAATAGTTTTAAAAGAATAATTATCTCCACACACAGGTCAAGCTGTTTAATGCGGTGGAAGGGGGAAACTTATCAGCAGTCAAGAACCTCATTCAAGAAACTGGCCCAGCGGTCAGACAAGCCAAGACTTGCTGCACTCTGCTACATACAGCAGCCAAAGCGAATAGAACTGATATAGCTGCCTTCCTTCTCAAGTTTATACATCCCACTGTCGTAAATACAGATAACCAAACGCCATGCCACCTGGCTGCGATGCATGGACATCTAGAAGTTCTGCAAATACTTCTTTCTGATAGAGAGACGAATCACAATCTCAGAGATGTGAATGGGAAGACTTACAGGGATTTTGTAAGTTGACTTTATCAAAGAAAACATAAAATTCATAGCGTGCTTCATCTGATTATACTTTGCAGAATACCTTTTCATGAATATCTCTGTAAACAAATACTTTATAAATCATCTTTTTTCCTCAGCTTGCAGTTCAATTATTCAAAGCAGTCTTGTGGTGGAAAAAATTTGAAATTGAAAAATTGCTGACACTCGGAGCAGACCCTGATTACGATATTGGAAAGATGGTACATGGAACAGTTTCTCGAGAACTCAATGTCAAAACTACTAGGCAGTTGGCCAATGCCCTTGGAAGAGACTCCATTGTTCAAATGTTTCCTGAGGTAAAATTCCTAAATAAATATCTCGCATTATTGTAATGCCATTTTAGTGATATATAAGCTGACCATGCAGTGTCTTTGTTTCAATGTCTTTGTCTCTGACCTAATATATATTAAGTTTCTGAAAACTATCTTTAAAGCAGGAAAAATGATTATAGCTACCTTATTATCTTTGCAGAAATCCCAGAAAACAGCTGCTACATCAGTTGATAACTGGTTATCTCAGAGTCAAATGGTAAATATGCTTAAGCCTTTTTACAATTAATGGAATATATATAATTTGGAAATGCATAAAAATACCACATTTATTGATCTTTGTTCCTGCTGAATGTGACGTTCTTATATTTTTTCTCTCTTTCTCCTTATGTAGCTTGGACCTCTGAGGATAAAGGTGAAATCAACAGCTAATGAATTCTCAGACACTGACATCTACAGTATGACAGCCACAACTAGAGGGTATGCATGTATCCTTAGCTATGAATCCTTCGAAAATCGACCAGACTTAGTCTTGGAGGCCTCTCAAACAGATGCCTTGAATTACGCTAATTTATTCACTCAGATGGGATTCACATGTGATGTACACACATCATTAACAAATGAAGAAACCGTTAATGCACTAGAGCGGGTGAGAGATATGAAAGCGTTAAATGATGTTGGTTGTGCTGTGTTTGTAATATCCAGTCACGGCAGCACAGGTGATTCGTTCTTAACATCAGATATGAAACATATATACACAGAGAGGATACTAAATCTTTTCAAAGACACTGAATGTCCTCAGCTACGTAACAAGCCCAAACTGTTCATCTTCGATTTCTGTCGTGGGTATTACGTTGAAAATGGTAGTTACTTCCATCTGACCTCTCCAATCAGAATACAAGAATCTCTCCAAGATATGATCTGCCTCTACTCCAGCAGCAATGGATTCTCCTCCTATAGCTTCAGTAAAGATGGATCTGCTTTTGGTAAAGCTCTGTGTCACACGTTTGCACGGCATTCGCAGGATATGGAATTACATGACCTCTACAGAGAACTAATTACGGAATACAGAAAAGCTTCCCCTGCTGTCCCTCAGTTAAGGAACATCGGCTTCTATAAGAAGTTTTACTTCAATCCTGTATCACCAACCCCTATGTATTCGCTCACAGGTACTCGCGTGAAGTGTTTAATTAATTAATGTATATATATATATATATATATATATATATATATATATATATATATATATATATATATATATATATATATATATATGATGTAGAAAATATACTAAATATGTGCTAAAATAAATATTATGCTATCGTGACTTACTGTTAAGACCCTTGATATTGTATTTAAACAGTAATGTATCTTCTTAGGATCTGGCTATATATATATATATATATATATATATATATATATATATATATATATATATATATATATATATATATATATATATATATATATATATATATAGTGGTGGGCACAGCATCAAAGAATAGCTCCAACGTATTCCCTGCGTATCGTAAGAGGCGACTAAAAGTGGACGGGGTGGGGGAACTAGGAATCCCCCCCTTGTATTAACTTCCTGCGAAACATCAAAGAAGAAGGGGAGTAGAGGGGAGAATAACTTCTCCCAAAACTCTAGTTTTGGGGTGTCTATATGTGCGTGGTTGTAGTACGATAGAGAGCAAAAGAGGTGAGATTGGATATATGTTTGGTAGGAGGAGGATGGATGTATTGGCATTGTGTGAGACGAAGATGAAAGGAAAAGGAGAAGTGGCATTTGGTGATGTGACAGGTAGGGTGTCTGGGGTTGAAAGGGGGAGAGCGAGAGAAGGTGTGGCATTATTGCTGAGTGAATGGATGGTAAATAAGGTAGTGGAATGGAAAGAGGTGTCATCTAGGCTGATGTGGGTGAGGGCTAGGATAGGTAGGGAATGTTGGGCTTTTGTTAGTGCATATGGGCCAGGATGTGAGAGAAGTGAGGAAGAGCGGGATGAATTCTGGAATGAGTTAACTAGATGTGTGGATGGTCTGAGTAGAAGGAAATATGTAGTTGTGTTGGGTGACTTGAATGCCAGAGTGGGTGATGGAGAGATAGAAGGTGTTGTAGGAAAGTATGGGGTACCAGGTGGGAATGAGAGTGGCGAGAGACTGTTAGATATGTGTGTGGAGCAAGAGTTAGTGATAGGTAAAAGTTTTTGCAAGGAGAAGTTAATAAATAAGTATACATGGATGAGAGTGGCAAATGGAAGAGTGATAGAAAAAGCATTGAGGGATTATGTGTTGGTAGCAAAGAGCATGATTGGTAGAGTGAAAGATGTGCATGCATTTAGGGGTGTGGCTGCTGGGATGTCTGATCATTTTTTGGTTGAAGCAAAAGTGGTAGTAGCAAAAGAGTGGGGAAATAGTGTGGGGGGATGTAGAAGGGAAATAGTGAAAGGTGGAAGAGTTGAAAAAGCCAGAGGAGAGACAGGAATATCAGGACAGGTTGAGAGTGGCATATGACAGGGTGAAAGAAAGAGAAATTGGGGAGTTAGGGGAGGAATGGGGGTTGATGAAAGAATGTTTTGTGGGACATGCAAGTGATGTGTGTTGAAAGAGGTTTGTTGGAGGTGGCATGAGGAGGGCCAGCGAGTGGTGGAATGAAGGGGTGAAAATGAAGGTGGAAGAGAAAAAGAGGGCATTTGAGGAATGGCTGCAGTGTAAAAGTAGGGAGAAGTATGAAAGATATAGGGAGAAAAATGTGGAAACCAAGTGGAAGGTAGAGGAAGAGAAGAGGTTGGCAAATGTTAGGTGGGGACAGGATTTTAGTAGGTCATATGAGGAGAATAAAAAGAAGTTTTGGAAAGAAGTGAAGAGAGTAAGGAAGGGTGGATCGAGGATGGAAGAGACCGTGAAAGATGTGAATGGACAGATGTTAAGAGGGAACAATGCTAGGATAAGATGGGCAGAATATTTTGAGTGCTTGCTGAATGTTGAGGAAGATAGAGAGGCATTATAGTGGCAGTGGGGGGTGTTCAAGGGCCAGTAATGGGAGATGAAAATGAGAGAGAGATTACAAGAGAGGAGGTGAAAAGGGCACTGTATGAAGTGAAAGCAGGTAGAGCACCTGGAATGGATGGTGTAAGAGTGGAAATGTTGAAAGAAGGGGGTGTGACTGCATTGGGATGGTTAGTGAGAGTGTTTAATATATGCTTTATGTTGTCAATGGTGCCAGTGGAATGGGTGATTACCTGTATAGTGCCCATATACAAAGGTAAGGGAGATGTGTATGAATGCAGTAATGTTTGGGGTATAAGTTTGTTGAGTGTGGTAGGAAAAGTGTATGGTAGGATACTGGTTAATAGGATTAGGGATAAGACAGAATATGTGATCGCGCAAGTGCCTCCCGGCTCTTCCACAACCTGTGTCGCTTCACCACTGCCAACTCCTCCTACTGCCCCTACCACAGGGCTACCTCTGTAAGATGCAGCCCAGTGATATCAGCAGATGCCCATCAGAGGTGCGTCACAATCGCTCGTCACTCATTCCTATTCCTAGCATGCTCGCTTGCTTCCCTCACATCCATCCTCCTATCATTCAAGAGTCGCAAGAGAGGTGAATGAGCGAGTTCGTGGTCTAGGTTTGAGAGTGGTAGATGGGGATGATAACGAGTGGGTGCTGAATCAGTTGCTGATTGCAGATGATACTGTGGTGGTGGCATATTCAGAGGAGCAGCTGTGTCAGTTAGTGTCAGAATTTGGAATGGTGTGTGAGAGAAGAAAGTTGTGAGTGAATGTTGGAAAGAGTAAGCTTATAAGGTGTACAAGAAATGAGAATGTTGCTGGATTAAATGTTATGTTGACTGGAGAGACACTTGAGAAAGTTAATCAGCTTAAGTATTTAGTCTCGGTTATAGCTGCAAATTGTGGAGTGATAGAAGCTGTGTGTCACAGAGTGAATGAAGGATGTAAAGTGTTGGGTACATTGAAAGGAGTAATGAAGAATAGAGGGTTGGAAATGAATGTTAAGAAAGTTTTGCATGAGAAAGTGGTTGTGCCAACTGTGATGTATGGATCAGAGTTATGTGGTATGAAAGCAAGTGAGAGACGGAAACAAAATATGTTTGAGATGGAATGCCTGAGGAGTATCAGTGGTGTATCACGGTTGGATAGGTTTGGAAATAAAGTGGTGAGAGCAAGAACGGATGTGAGGAGAAATTGGTAGATATGAATGTTCTGAGATGGTTTGGCCATGTGGAGAGGATGGATGGTGAAAGACTGTTGAAAAAGGAGATGAATGCGAGAGTTGATGGGAGAAATGCTAGAAGAAGGTCTAGATTTGGATGGATGGATGGAGTAACGAGAGCCCTGATTGATAGGAGGATGGATGTGAGGGAAGCAAGTGAGCGTGCTAGGAATAGGAATGAGTGGCGAGTTATTGTGACACAGCTCTGATGGGCATCTGCTGTTTCCACGGGGCTGCATCGCACAGAGGTAGCCCTTTGGTAGGGGCAGTAGGGGAGTTGGCATAATAAAGCGACACAGGTCGTTGAAGAATTGGGAGGATGGGCTGTGGCACTCCAGCAGTGCCATCTGAACGGTTGCTATCTCCCTCGTCATTATCCATAGAGCAAAGTAATCCCCTTATTGTTTGTTTCTTTTTTTGATGTCGGCTATCAAAGAAGTGTTCATTAGACGATACAGAACACAGGAAGAGATGGGAAAGATCAAAAACTTGTTGCAAGAGGCAAGAAGGTTAAATGATGAAAGAAATGAAGAAGAGAAGAAAAATTTTCATTTCAGAGTTCTTCCAGACAAAGGGGAGATAAAGAAGATAATGACAGAAGATCAGGGGATGGGGCCTCATTAAGATTGTTATACACAAATGCTGATGGATTAGCTGGTAAGGCAGTAGATTTAAAAGATAGGATTCACAACAGTAAGGCAGATATAGTAGCAATTACAGAGACTAAGTTGAGTGAGGACATAAACAGTGTCACAGTTTTTCCTAAGGGCTTCAGAATACTAAGGGTTGAAACATCTGAGAGGACTGGTGGAGGGATAGCACTGTTCATAAGTGAAAGGATTCAAGTTGAAGAAATAAACTTGGCTATAGAAAGTGAGTTCAAGGAATTTCTTGTTGCTCGCATAAATACTGGGTCAGAGAGCATTATAATAACTGTTGTATACAACCCACCAAGGAGCCAAAATAGGCTTGAAGTTTATGAAGAAAGTCATACAGGTACTATTGAAGTCATAAACTCAGTTGTTAACATGGCACGGGAAAAAAAAAAGGTAGGATTTTGATTATGGGAGACTTTAATCATAAAGAGATAGATTGGATAAATCTTGACCCACACAGTGGTGAGGACTCATTCGGGGCAAGATTCCTAGATTGCATATAAGGGAATTTCCTACACCAACATGTAATGGAACCAACAAGGACCAGGGGTGGGGATGAGCCATCACTACTTGATCTAGTGTTCACAGATAATGTGTTGGATATTGAAAAAATTGAGTATAAGCCACCAATTGGAAAGAGTGACCACTGTGTGTTGTTGATGGAGTATATCATTGAAGATATTCTTCCTGAGAGTAGAGGCACTGAGGACATGAGGAGGAACTATCCGAAAGGAGATTACATCAAAATGAATGAGCTTTTTGCACTTATTGACTGGAGAACCTTATTTTACAACAAATCTGTACAAGAAATGTATGACATCTTTTGTGAGAAATATGGGAAGATAGTAGATTGCTGCATACCTGTCACCAAAGTAGGTGTAATTCATGCCAGAGAGAAATGGTTCGATAATGGGTGTAAAAGAGCTAAGGAGTGGAGAGACAAATGCTGGAAAAGGTATAGGAGGAGAAAAAACATAAATGCCTGGCAAACCTACAAAAGAGCAAGAAATGACTACCTAAGTAAAAGGAGAGAGGCAGAGAGAGACTATGAGAGGGACATCACCAGGAAGGCTAAAGAAAATCCCAAGCTTTTCCACAGCTTTATCAGAGGAAAACTGAAGGTAAAACAACAGGTTTTAAGGCTAAAGAGAGCGGATGGAAGCATCACTGAGACGGATGAAGAGATCTGCAAAGAATTGAACAAGGAGTTTCAGTCAGTATTAACAGTAGAAAATACCCCACCCCCTCAGATTGCAGTGATAGAAGCTCAAGGGCCGGCATTAGAGAACATCAACCTTACAGCCACAGAGGTATGCAAAGCGCTGATGGATTTAGATGTTCATAAAGCTACAGGTCCTGATGACATATCCCCTCATGTGCTTAAAAAATGCGCAAACTCAATATCAATGGCACTAAGTATCATATTTAAAAAGTCACTGGAGTCAGGGGAGATTCCAAGATGCTGGAAACAAGCAAATGTGATACCTGTCTTCAAAAAGGGAAGGAGGGATACGGCTCTGAACTATAGATCAGTTTCCTTGACCAGCATAGTTTGCAAAGTTATAGAGAAACTACTAAGGAAACATATCTCTCTTCACTTGGAATCCTTCAACTTTTTGTAAGTGAGGCAACATGGCTTCAGAGAAGGTAGATCAACAGTCACAAACTTATTAGAATTTTATGATGAGGTAAGCCGAATCTTACAGGAAAGAGAGGGCTAGGCAGATTGCATATTCCTAGACTTCCAGAAAGCGTCTGACACTGTTCCACATGGGAGACTTATTAGGAAGCTGCAATCAATGGCTAGAATAAGTGGAAATGTTTTGGAATGGATAAAAACTTACTTAGAAGGAAGGGAACAGAGGGTTAGAGTAAGACACTCAGTGTCTGAATGGAGAAGAGTTAGTAGTGGAGTTCCACAGGGTTCAGTTTTAGGGCCACTTTTGTTCCTTGTATATGTAAATGACCTACCAGAGTCTGTAAATTCATTCATGAATATGTTTGCAGATGATGCAAAGATTGTGAAGAAAGTAAAAAACGAGAACAATGGTAGAGAACTTCAGGAGGATCTAAATAATCTGCATGAGTGGTCAGAAAAGTGGCTAATGAAATTCAGTACTTCAAAATGTAAGGTAATGAGAATGGGTACAAGTGCAAGAAGGCCCAAGCTTGACTACTCGGTGGCTGGAGTACAACTTCAAGAGACAGAAAATGAGAGAGATTTAGAAGTAAACATACTGGCAGATTTGTCTACAGAAATACATATAAATGGCATAGTAAGGGCAGCATATGCATTCTTATCAAATGTAAGGGTAGCCTTCAGGCACATGGACAAGGAAATGTTCAGAAATATTAAAGTAACCTATTTGAGGCCAAAGCTCGAATATGCAGCCCCCTTTTGGAATCCGCACTTGAAAAAGCACATAGCTAAGCTTGAAAAAGTTCAAAGACATGCCACGAAACTGGTGCCAGAAATACGCAATCTCAGTTATGATGAGAGGCTGAGGGAATTAGCCTTACCATCACTCGAAGCTAGAAGATTGGGGGGGGGATATGGTGACAGTCTTTAAATTCCTTCATGGTTATGATAGAGTGGATAGGGATCGATATTTTGATATGGCTGGCTATAGAACTAGAGGTCATAGTTTGAAGCTTCGTAAGAAAACTTCTTTGCCGGATGTAAGGAAATACTTTTTCATTGTAAGAGTAGTTGATAATTGGAATTGGCTAAGCAAGGAGGTAGTTAATGCTATCTCAATCCATAGTTTTAAGGACAGGTATGATAATTATCACTAAGTATAAAATGGAACCGATCAGGAGACGGGAAGATACGAGCTTTGGGCTCTTTCCCGCAAACACAATTAGGTAATCACAATTAGGTAATCACACACACACACACACACACATATATATATATATATATATATATATATATATATATATATATATATATCTGCTACTATCTATCTACTGATATATATATATATATATATATAAATCTGTCTATCTATCTATCTACTGTATATATATATATATATATATATATATATATATATATATATATATATCTATCTATCTATCTATCTATCTATCTATATATATATATATATATATATATATATATATATATATATATATATATATATATATATATATATATATATATATATATATATATATATATATATATATATATATATATATATATATATATATATATATATATATATATATGAAAATAAAGACAAACATGACTTGGAACTATAAAGATTCAAGTTTGTCTAACCAAAATATAGGAAATACGGAAAACTGGACTCGATAAGGTTTGTATGGCTGTTCGATGCAACTGAGAAGAACAAGATTCGTCAGGCTCTTCACAGGGCCCATGGGGCCTTTTGGGGTGACTAAGCGAGCGTGTTGTCGCGGGAAGAATGCTGCCGTTGCTGTGGGAGGGTACATAAGCTCACCACATCGCTGATAAGGCAACATTCCTCTGGCAGACAGGCTCAGCGCAAGTAAGAGTATTGAGTGAAAGTGTTTAACTGCGATATCCTTTACCGATACTTCAGTGCTGCTAAAACAAATATTTGCCATCCACCGACTGACTGACTATACGAAAAAGACCGTCTTTTCATCGGAAAAACACCAAAGGTAAGGAATGTATGGTTTTTCGCTGCTTGACATTCGTTTTCTTTTAACTATTCCTAAAATTTAGTGTTATAAACTTTTCAATTTCATTTCTATAATCCTTTTTGTATATGTTCTGATATTTTACGAATCTTTTTCAGGTTAAAGAAAGAAGATTCTCATGGCTCCTCGTACTTCTCTTTCCCACGAGGTGAGATTATTATTTTTATTATTATTATTATTATTATTATTATTATTATTATTATTATTATTATTATTATTATTGAGATTAACAACATCAGATTAAGTACTTTCCAATAGGAAAAATGTAATTATTATATTTGAAGATATCTATTCTCTCTATTGCAGGTTAATTCAAATGGGAAGAGGGCGAAGTGTAAAGACAGTCTTGGCTGTAATCCACCAAAGAAGTGCCGAAGCAGCAGATCAATATCAAGAAAGCTTGGGAACCAGATATTTGAATCCATGGGAATGAGTTCCACTAATAAAATGGTAAGCTGCCTTTTATGAGTATGTGTTAGCGATTTTTATTATGCTTTTGGAAATTTAGCATGTGATGTATATTTAAATAATTTTAAAAGAGTAATTATCTCCACACACAGGTCAAGCTGTTTAATGCGGTGGAACAGGGAAACTTATCAGAAGTCAAGAACCTCATTCAAGAAACTAGCCCAGCAGTCAGACAAACCAAGACTCGCTGCACTCTGCTACATACAGCAGCCAAAGCGAACAGAACTGATATAGCTGCCTTCCTTCTCAAGTTTATACATCCCACTGTCGTAAATACAGATAACCAAACGCCATGCCACCTGGCTGCGATGCATGGACATCTAGAAGTTCTGCAAATACTTCTTTCTGATAGAGAGATGAATCACAATCTCAGAGATATGAATGGGAAGACTTACAGGGATTTTGTAAGTTGACTTTATCAAAGAAAACAAAATTCATAGCGTGCTTCATCTGATTATACTTTGCAGAATACCTTTTTATGAATATCTCTGTAAACAAATGCTTTATAAATCATCTTTTTTCCTCAGCTTGCAGTTCAATTATTCAAAGCAGTCTTGTGGTGGAAAAAAATTGAAATTGAAAAATTGTTGACACTCGGAGCAGACCCTGATTACGATATTGGAAAGATGGTACATGGAACAGTTTCTCGAGAGCTCAATGTTAAAACTGCTAGGCAGTTGGCCAATGCCCTTGGAAGAGACTCCATTGTTCAAATGTTTCCTGAGGTAAAATTCCTAAATAAATATTGCGAATTATTGTAATGACATTTTAGTGATATATAAGCTGACCATGCAGTGTCTTTGTTGCAATGTATTTGTCTCTGATTTAGTATATATTAAGTTTCTGAAAACTATCTTTTAAGCAGGAAAAATGATTATAGCTACCTTATTATCTTTGCAGAAATCCCAGAAAGCAGCTGCTTCGTCAGTTGATAACCGGTTAGCTCAGAGTCAAATGGTATATATGCTTAAGCCTTTTTACAATTAATGGAATATATATAATTTGGAAATGCATAAAAATACCATATTTATTAATCTTTGTTCCTGCTGAATGTGACGTTCTTATGTTTTTTCTCTCTTTCTCCTTATGTAGCTTGGGCCTTTGAGGATAAAGGTGAAATCAACAGCTAATGAATTCTCAGACACTGACATCTACAGTATGACAGCCACAACTAGAGGGTATGCATGTATCCTTAGCTATGAATCCTTCGAAAATCGACCGGACTTAGTCTTGGAGGCCTCTCAAACAGATGCCTTGAATTACGCTAATGTATTCACTCAGATGGGATTCACATGTGATGTACACACATCATTAACAAATGAAGAAACCGTTAATGCACTAGAACGGGTGAGAGATATGAAAGCGTTAAATGATGTTGGTTGTGCTGTGTTTGTAATATCCAGTCACGGCAGCACAGGTGATTCGTTCTTAACATCAGATATGAAACAAATATACACAGAGAGGATACTAAATCTTTTCAAAGACACTGAATGTCCTCAGCTACGTAACAAGCCCAAACTGTTCATCTTCGATTTCTGTCGTGGGTATTACGTTGAAAATGGTAGTCACTTCCATGTGACCTCTCCAATCAGAATACAAGAACCTCTCCAAGATATGATCTGCCTCTACTCCAGCAGCAATGGATTCTCTTCCTACAGCTTTACGAAGGATGGATCTGCTTTTGGTAAAGCTCTCTGTCAGACGTTAGCACAGCATTCGCATGATATGGAATTGCATGAGCTCTACAGAGAGCTTATTATGGAATACAGAAAAGTTTCCCTTGCTGTCCCTCAATTAAGGAACATCGGCTTCTCTAAGAAGTATTACTTCAACCCTGTTCCATCAACCTCTATGTATTAACTCACAGATGCTCACGTGAAGAGTTAAAATGTTGTGTGTGTATATATATATATATATATATATATATATATATATATATATATATATATATATATATATATACATATATATATATATATATATATATATATATATATATATATATATATATATATATATATATATATATATATATATATATATATATGATATAGGGAATATACATAAAGTAATATTTGCTAAAATAAATATTATTCTATAGTAACGTACTACCAATACCTTTCAAGTTGTATATACACAATTATATTGATATTATGACTTTTGTGTGTGTATATATATATATATATATATATATATATATATATATATATATATATATATATATATATATATATATATATATATATATATATATATATATAGTAAGGAAGCCCATCAGTGAAACAAAACTTATAAAACAATGCTATATTTCGGATCCTAACTGGATCCCTTCTCAAGCACAACTTGTGCTTGAGAAGGGATCCAGTTAGGATCCGAAATATAGCATTGTTTTATAAGTTTTGTTTCACTGATGGGCTTCCTTACTATTTAGTGCTGTATGCTAACATTTTGTACTTATATATATATATATATATATATATATATATATATATATATATATATATATATATATATATATATATATATTATATATATATATATATATATATATATATATATATATATATATATATATATATATATATATATATATATATATATATATATATATATATATATATATATATATATATATATATATATATATATATATATATATATATATATATATATATATATATATATATATATATATATATATATATATATATATAAATATATATATATATATATATATATATATATATATATATATATATATATATATATATATATATATATATATATATATATATTGTACAAACGTATAAATTGTAAATAATTTTTTTTTTTATCAAAATATGTAATTATTGTAAATAGATAATCATTAAGTAATTATCAAGTTATTTTAAAGTTGTATTTAATGGGTCCATAATTACTCTTGGGTTGTTTGTAAGTCTTCCCACTGAAATAGCTGTTCATATAAATAACCATGAATTTGATCATTAAATCAGTTCAATAGTCTGCTGGTTTTGGTGAACGTCCTCTTTTACATAGTAAGTAAAATAACTCTTGCTTTCCGTTTGAAGTAGTGAAGTAACTACAGTCGTTACATTGGTGACCCCGGAGTGACTCTATCTCTCACCCACGCCATGACAGACATCAAACCTTCTACAGTCGCAACAGACCTTATTGCTAACTTCAAGCTCCCGACGTTCTCCACCATCGACGCCCACATCTGGTTCTGACGTGCAGATATACAATTTCGTTTAAAGAGTATCACAAATTCCGGAACACAAGCTAATCATATTTTATCATCCATTCCTGACACACTCTTTCCTCAGATAGCAGACTGGTTGGAATCCCAGGGTGACAACGCCATTGTATACCAGGACTTGAAAACCTTCCTCTTGAAGAAATTCTCTCCATCTCCAGAGAAAAGAGTTAAAATGATATTCGATCTTTCAAAAGAGGCACTAAGTGATCAGTGCCCTTCTGACGCACTTGCTGAGATGAGAGCTATTGCTCGTCTTCCTCCCACAGTTCGGGTACCAGTCAGACAATAAATGTACTCCTCGCTCTTTGGTTACAGCGTCTTCCTGAATCTGTCCGTGCTGCAATCACAAATTTTTCAACTTTCGATGATGCAGCTCTGGCAGCCCGTCCAGACAGTCTTCTCGAGGCACACAATGTAGTTAGTCGTCCACCAATATATGCCAGCACACCTCCTAACATTACCAATATCAATCACATGTACTCCAGCCCTCCAGACGAAGCCGTTGCTGCTGTCACATCTTCATCTCGTTCATCATTCTACAACAATGCCCTCACACGACCTCGAGCTAAAGAAATTACCTCTTATTCTCACAAAAGACTGGATGGCACGTCCAAGCTCTGTTACTATCATGCCCGCTTTAATCACGCCGCCGAAAATTGCAAAAACCCATCTTCCGCAAGACAACAAAGACACCTCTCTACTATATCTGAGTTTAACT
>JAXCGZ010023326.1:0-12500 GCA_037179515.1 Halocaridina rubra
GTTTACCACTGTATTGGGGAAAGAGTTCCACTACCTTCGAAAGCAAAAGTTGACTTGTTTTGTACAGAGTGACTTTTTTAATTTTTTCCAATTCCCTTCTGATGTCCTCACGTGAATATACGAATATTCTGTCCAGAGATGATATAAACACTTCGGGAAAATTATCAGTATTTACACACGTAACTGCAGGTTCACCTAAGATGCCGTAGAAATATGGCTGATCTGAAATATTATATTGAAGAATATTTAACAGACAAATATAGTGGTAATTTTGACCAAAATTATAAATGTAGCATCAACACCTTCCATAGCATATGTAACAGATCTAAGGTATCAAGGTAGATTTCTAACTGCAGAGCTGCGAAACTTCAGAGTAGTATGTTCGTGAGGCCATTATATTTTTCATCTAACTTTCAGGTCATTCCATGAAAGAAGTGCACCATTATAAGGAACTTGATTTTAGCAAAAAAATTGTAGTATCACTCTCCACCCTTACATGGTAAAATTATTTAGCAAATGACTTAAAATAAAATGCATTGGATGTTCCTAAGCAGTTCTGTACGGTAGCTGCATCGTCAAGAGGTGTTGGGACGAGTTTGTTCTTCATATAGTTTTGTACATTCTAAGGTCAGCCATGAATCATGTCAGGAAATGGCATCAAAGCTAGCGACTGTTCATAGGTATTTCAATTAAACGTGTTTCCACAATAGTAGTTGTTGTTTTTTTTCTTCAGAAGATGAGAACTGAGAAGAACATGTTTTGTGCATTCAGAGGTTAAGAAAATGTATCAGACTTGGAGACTGTTCATAAGCTTTTCTGATAAACACATTTCAAACAATTGCAGTTTTTTCCAGAGGATGAGAACTGAGAGGAACGTGTTTTGTGCATTCAAAGGTCTAGAAAAGGTGTCAGACTTGGAGACTGCTCATATGCATTTCTGACGAGAATATATTTAATATTAGTTTCATTTGTTTTTTAAAGGGTAAAAAATTTGAGAATCATGTGTTTTAAGAACTGCATTTTTAATTCCAGAGGATGAAAAGTAAGTGCTCATTGTGTTTTTAGCATTCTAAGTTCAAGAGAGAGTATCAATGCTGAGGATGAAAAATTTGTCAATAAGTACGTTTACTTCCGTTGCACTGTTCGATTTTGTAATGGAATATTATGATTTAAGTAATTTTTCTCAGAAATCATCCTAATACTTTTTCTATCATAAGTACTCGCAATAAGAACAGCTGTGCTTATTAGTTGTTATCCTGCTCACCTTTGTAGGTGTGAAACGTGATCAGTGGAGTAAAAAAGAATAAAAGTTCTCATATAAATAATGAAATCAAATATGAATATATTGTTTGTATATTATTTTTTCAACCTTGCTTTATTTCTCAATCTATATACCAATACTTTTATGATTTCATTTTCTGAATTATTTCTCTACTATTTCCAACCTGCGCTTGATTTTTATGTTCATATCTTACATTATTTTTGCTTTTATTATGAAGATAATTTCTCTAAAATATCCAACCTTTACTTTATTCATCCATTTTAATTCTTTCCCTTCCTTTCGATACCAAAAAAAAAAAAATAATGGTTCGAGATCATATGCCAGATTCCCCCCAAAAATTAATCTCTAACCATGTTTACCAAATCGAAAAAAAAATTTCATCTCTTCAATTGTTTCCCACCCTCGAGACCTCAAGAAAATCTGCATGTCCTTGTTTGTTGAGAGAGAGAGAGAGAGAGAGAGAGAGAGAGAGAGAGAGAGAGGAGAGAGAGAGAGAGAGAGAGAGAGAGAGAGAGAGAGAGAGAGAGAGAGAGAGAGAGAGAGAGAGAGAGAGAGAGAGAGAGAGAGGAGAAAATCACCATACACAGAAACTTGCAGTCCGAATCATGCTTCACCATATACGTCATATATTCGAAATTTACCGAGATAAAAAATTCTAGTAATTTTTCTTTCATTACCTGGACTAACGACATTTTAAGTCTTTATCTCCCGCATCTTGACCTCGAAGGTAGAAAAGGAAATGACCGATAGTATTGTCAGCATCTTCTGTTTTGTTAAGTAATACTTCGTGTATCTTTAATGCTTGGTTGGAAAGAGGTTATTTTGGAAGATCTGAGTCGTCTAGATAGAGGACAGGAAAATAAATACCTAAACAGACAAAGAGACATACAAGAATATATACAACAGGACTAAATAAACGGAAAAATAGAACAGATGTCACAAAAAATTACAGCTCAAAGATACAGAAAATAAAAATAAAAAGATACAGATTTAGAAAATGACACACACAAAATGTTTAACAAATTAAAGTAAAATAGTGAAAATAAAGTTAAATACAGGCCTAAACACAATAATTTCCTACTTACCCACCTACCTACTTTCATATATAAATATATAAAAACCTGCATACAAACCTACATACATACAGACAAACCATGTTTACAAATACATGCATAACACAAAATCGAAATATACCTTCTGAAAGAAAGAGAGAAAGAAAGAAAGAAAGAAAGAAAAAATGAAATAAAGTGACAGAGAGAGCAAGAGCAACAGAAAATAAGATAACCGAGTCACCATTAGATGACAAAGTCTCTCTAGAAATGGCGAAAAAGGCCACAACGATTGACGGGTGGGGGGGATGGGTGTTAGGATGGTAGGATAATACTAGTCGCAAATTGTCCCCCTTTTCTCGTTTTCCCCAGACAGTTCAAGATCATTTTCTACCAGTAGAGCCACCCCTACGAATTAACTCCAGTTGGGGCTTAATGAAATGGATGGCAGGAAGGGTCCCTTGAGAGAGAGAGAGAGAGAGAGAGAGAGAGAGAGAGAGAAGAGAGAGAGAGAGAGAGAGAGAGAGAGAGAGAGAGAGAGAGAGAGAGAGAGAGAGAGAGAGAGAGAGAGAGAGAGAGAGAGAGAGGAGAGAGAGATTAGTCACTGTCTTGAATCCCTACAGCTAGTTTGTTTACAAATGTTGCTCTAAAAAAAAATTACAAATAAAAACACTTATTTCAGGAGAAGGCTTAGACGACGTAATCCCTTATGAGTATTAGTATGAATGTTCCTCCGAGAAGATACTGATTTAAGACACAGTCATTGTGTAAGAGTATAAGTAAACCACAGTGATACTAATACATCCATGAAGAATGGCAATCATGTTTCGCTGATGCATGTAAGTGCTCAGTCCCTCCCGGTCATTTTGATAAGATTGTAATGCTAGTAAATTACTATAACATTGGTAAATTATGAATAAGAGAAGTTTGGCTTTAGCTGCATCCGAAAATAAGAAAGAAAATATCCCCCACTTTAAATATTTTGCCATGGCCATGGATGTTGAGGTGGGGTCAATATTTATGTTAAGAATAATTGCAACGCATCAGAAATTGCAATGTTTTATGATGGGTCGTCCTTTCCGTCATTCAGAAGCTATTTCCAGTTCATTCAGTTATATTCTCGAAACGTCCAGAGATACAAAACCATTACAAACAACCATATTTTCCAGTGACCCAATTATAGAACCAGAAAAGATCAAGATTCTTTCAACGAGGCGAGAGATATCATCGCGTTAAAAAATGTTCCTTTGACCATAAACTAACATGCGTATATTGAAAACAGCTTGGCCATAAAAAAGTAAGTTATGTTTTTTTTATACTGTAATTATTAAATAAAAGGCAAAGAAGAATTACCCGAAAGCGTACTAAATAAATGCAGTGATTATCTGATAATAGTACACATTCATGCTCAATCAATGCTCACATTCTTTGATAAAATAAAGATGCTAATCACAGAGAGAAAAATCGATGTCTTATGTGTATCAGAAACGTGGTTAAAAAGTTATATGCCAGATAGATTGTTTTTTATAGAAGTTATTAATTTATTTCATTGCGATGGTGGTCAGAGAGGTGATTCTTGCATGTGTATATGCAATGATCCATAACATGTAAAAATAAAACAGGGTGAGATACCTTGTGAAGGCATAGAAGATATAGACCTATGGGTAAAAGTACAACTACGAAAAATACCATCAGTCATACACGGAACAACGTATAGGCATCCTCACACCTCCATAAATACATTCGAATATATCCCCGATAAATTGCAGCTACTACCATGCGAAAAGAAAAAAAATCCTACTTGGTGATCTACATTACTGTAGTTATTGTCTATTACCACTGTTTATATATTGTGATTTATGTCATACTTCCGGCGATTTTCAATCAAGGAACATTGTTGTGTCATAGGAGATTGTTGGAGGGTTCTAGGCAAAGCAAAATAAAAGAAATCCAAAGCATAATCAAGCTTTAAACGTAAAATCTCTTCATATATGTGATCAACATTAAAAAAATATATATATATTCAAGCTTCGTAGTAAATATCTTCAACCCAAAACTATTATTGGTTAAATTTAAAGACATATTCTCTTCTTAATAACGAAAACTAAAATGATGCATTGATTAGACAACCTTAGCGCTTTGTTCAGTGTAAAAAAAAAAACTCTTTAATTTCCATATTTCATATTAAACTGTAATATACCCTCTCAACACTGCAATTTTACCCAAGTATGAGATAAGTTCCATTATGCAAAACACAACAAAAATTCATAGAATTATTCGGTACCTCATTGGGAATAACACCTGTCTCCCACAAAGAAGGTTCCAACTTCTACTCAGTAAACAAAACAAACAAAACAAAACAAACTTTATTTCCATTTCAATACAATGGGTATTCGTCAGCCAGGGCAAGCCCCAACACCCCACTGTGGTGTCCAACCACAGCAGTTCCTGCCAGTAAACAGCTTAAACTCTCGGTCTTGGCCGGTTTTTACAGGTGTAATCTTTCCCAAAGTTAGAATGGGGATAAAAAGGAGAGGGAAGCTGTCAAGAAAAATATACAAATAAAAAAAATCAATTATTTAGATAATCCATTAATAAAATACATTTAGTGAATCAAATAGATAAACATATAAAAACAAATATATTACTCAAGTAGTCACTGAAACTCAATAATTATATATGACCAAGATGAAACTTTTGGAGGTTCCTATTTTAACTCCTTAAGATACCTCGCATACCTCCTCGCTTTTGCTTTATAAGTCTTATGCAAAGGATGATTGCGTCCAGCTAGTGGCAAATCCAGCAACTCGGAAGATTCAGCGAGTACTCGGTAAGATGTGTGGGTGTCAAAGACAGAAGTACTCGTGTTCGGACTGGATGCCGAATGCACTCTAAAAGACAAGAAACCGAAACCAAAATGGCGAAAGGACACAAAGCCGAACGGACATAAAACCGAATGGACATGAAATTGAACAGACATGCGGCCGAACGGACAAGAAGCCAAAAAAGAAATTCTTGTATTGCATTTGACAGAGTAAAATGTAAAATAAAATAAAGCAACTTTTTAATGGATTCCTTTACTGACTTTACAGTGTGAACAAGTAAAAATGAAGTTATCGAACAATTATTTAAAAACTGTGATCTAAAGCTCGTAGAAATGGCAATCCTTCTTCTTTAATATAAGAATTATAAATAGCTTTTATTCTAGCGTTAATGGTATAGTATTTCTTGTTCGGCCGTGATATGTCAATCCCTATAGATGCCTGCTCAGTTAAAATTTCATTGGATGCCTGATCATCAATTCTGATAACTCTTAATAGTTTAGTGATTGTAGAATGAGTTAAACTGAGTCTCTTTTTTTAAAACCCTGATACCACTCTTCGAGAGAATTGTTAGTTCTTAGCAAATCATCATAAGCTCGAGTGTGGACAGATTATAATTCAACATCAAAAATTGGTCTCCTCCGACGCACTCTCTCGGCTATTGGCCTGTCTTCGTTTTTATTTTTGTCCGTTAGAGAAACATCTTTTCGGCCTCTTGTCCATTCGGTTTTATATCCGTTCGGCATTGTGCTCTTTCGGCATCTTGGTTTCGGCTTCTTGTCTTTCGACAAAAGTGCATTCAGCATCCCGCCCGAGCACAGAAATACTCTCTCCATAGGCAGAGGATTTGGTAATGTGGACATTCATGTAGCTCGTCAGAGAATATTAAAAGTTACGGTATCCAATGAAAAGGAGCGGCAAGGGACAGTGATAGCAGAGAGCCCGAAAATATGCCCACCATACAGCCGGGCTCCAAGCCCCTCTATAATCATGTGGACGGAGTGATCTCCATGCAATGGCTGAATAATTACGTAGACCTCTAAGAAATCACTGACTCACAAGTAACTGCCATTTTAATTAGTACCGACATGAAGTGGTGAAAAGAAAGAAATATTTATCTATCTACCACACAGAATTATTATTCTTTCCATACACTTGCTCCATTGCTTCAATTCCGTTCAACTTATCCTCTGCACCCATTCCCCGTCCAATAATAAGGTTAGTTGTACTGCTGTGCACGAAGACCATTATAATTATTCTGATAGGTTACTTAAGACCAAACGACCCATCAGGATAGGGATCCTCTTAATCTGACCATTTAAGTGCTGAGACTTAATTAAAACAAATTGTAACAACATAAAAAATTGCAATAATAATAATAATAATAATAATAATAATAATAATAATAATAATAATAATAATAATAGTAATTATTATTATTGTTATTATTATTATTATTATTATTATTATTATTATTATTATTATTATTATTATTATTATTATTATTATTATTATAATGATAATAATAATAATAATAATAATAATAATAATAATAATAATAATAATAATAATAATAATAATAATAATAATAATAATAATAATAATAATAACAGATGGCGCCAAAAAGCTCCTACCACTTTACAAGTTTATATTGATGACATAAAAGAATTCCTGAGACTCCCGAATAATGAAAAAGGGGCAGCAGTGGTGCCTGTCGCCTCCTTATCCCTAAGCAACTTTTCAGACATAATAAGTTCATGTCATGATAATAGCAGGCCCCTTTGGAGCGATATACAGCTAGAACACAGGAACGAATATATAGACCTACATATTCATGTCCCATGGCTGTGTTCCTAAAGACCGAGAGAAGATCCAGTTTTTCATGCAAAAATGTGTTTGGATGACAAGGAATAGAAGTGGAGTCTGTCTACTCCTTTTCCTCAGCATCGTTAGATGATTTAATTAATTAAACCTAAGCATATAACACACAACTAGTGGAGTCAAATGCATCGTGACTTTGGGAATAAAAATATAGTAGACAAGCATCATGACTGTATGTGCGATTACATAAACTTGCAAGTCTGTATTGAAGCACTGCACTATAAAACTACGAAAGTATCAAATTCAACAACTCAAGTAATGCATATATGACATAAGTGTTCCGTATGCGCTTTGCTTATCTTCTTACCCTGCTAGATAATAGAAATCGGGCTCCCAGTGCATAAATTTTCTGCATTATATATGACCTGCAAGCCTTTAAGAAATAGATATTCAAAATTTCTGCTCACTTTGACAGTTTTCCCTTACTTCTTTATTGACCTTCATTTTTTATTTTACCTTCAATCTGTTATTTAAATATTTCTTTTTATTATTATTATTATTATTATTATTATTATTATTATTATTATTATTATTATTATTATTATTATTATTATTATTATTATTATTATTATTATTATTATTAATATTACTGTTATTATTATTATTATTATTATTATTATTATTATTATTATTATTATTATTATTATTATTATTATTATTATTATTATTATTATTATTATTATTATTATTATTATTATTATTATTAATTCGTATTCTCTTCTAATATTGCATAAACTGCAGAGTCGATATTAACCGAGATTCGCCTTTTGGGATGTGATTACCAGTAACTGAATAATATATAAATAGAATAAAAACTGATACGTAATCCCACCACAGTTAGCTAATACTATTTTGCCTACTAACGTTACCGACAAAATAAATGCTTACATTATACAGCCAGGAAGGGAAAGGCTAATCCATCTAATAGGATGCAAAGCCAGCAGTCCCGGAGGATGGAGAATCCTATGTATATCAATTTCCATTGTTTGGGTCTCTCTCTCTCTCTCTCTCTCTCTCTCTCTCTCTCTCTCTCTCCTCTCTCTCTCTCTCTCTCTCTCTCTCTCTCACACACACACACACACACACACACACACACACACACACACACACACACACACACACACACACACACACACACACACACACATAAATTTGCATCAAAAGATCAAGTCTAAATATCTCCACGGAGGGAAAAGTTTTTATTGTAGGGTTTAGGAATACTTGTAATTACAATAAGAGCGATAGAAAAGAAATGAGGAAAGTAAAAATAATAGTTAAAAAATATCAAATAATAATAATAATAATAATAATAATAATAATAATAATAATAATAATAATAATAATAATAATAATAATAATAATAATAATAATAATAATAATAATAATAATAATAATAACAATAACAATAATAAAAACAATAACAATAATAACAATAACAATAACAAAAACAACAACAATAATAATAATAATAATAATAATAATAATAATAATAATAATAATAATAATAATAATAATAATAATAATAATAATAATAATAATAATAATAATAATAACTAATATCCAGTTGATACTGGTATTGAATGTAGAATCTAAAAAGAAATAAAATATCTCAGAAAATATAAAACAGAAGATATGAAAAGCAGTTACACGGAATTACAAACATATTAGTGGTAGACAGGCACCATAAGACGGGTTCTATAACAACTGAAAAAATATGTAAAGAAAGAGAACGAAACTATGCAACATGACAATACACAGAACTGAAAGTAAATTTAATGGAACAGACACAGGAGAAAAAACGAAAAATAGGTGTATTAAACAGACTTAAAAGTGAGAGAATTAGTGTGAAATGAAACATGCTGAAGAAATAAATTTTATTTCAAGTATTGTGAATAGACGCAAAAAAAAAAATATGAATTTCATGAAGGGAGACTTGGAATATAAAAGATGAAAAATGTCACAGACCAAAAGAACAAAAAGAATTGACAAAGCATATTTGCTTGGACACAAAAGAGACAGGATAGGAATCAATACATAATCTCCAGGAAAGGTTTATTCGTGATAGACGGGTATGAGAAGTATGATAAGACAAAATTTACAAAAGTAGGAGAAGAAAATAAAGAGAATTTTGAGTACACAAACGACTAGAAAAAGTATAACTACGACAAACACACATAAAATAGAGAAAGCTAAATATTCATGACAGACACAAAGAATGGTTGTCATGAGTTGTGGCAGATACAAAACTTGAAAGAAAACGATGATGGAGAGATCAATAAAAGAATTTAAAAGGACAAGAAAATTTAAAGACCTTGTGAGCATCATGACAAACACTAAAGAGACATAAAATAAACCAATAGAATTTATAATATAATTATAGACAAAAAATTAACAGGAGACATTACAGACATTAAGACAGAGTGGCAGACACAGAAAAAGCAATGGCATATTAACTCAGTGAGGTCTAAAATTCTTAAGTAACGCAATTACAAGAAGGCAATGAAGTCTTAGTCGTGAGGGATGTATAATATTTCAATAAATTTGTCATTTCTATGGTGGTAATGACTCTCTTGTCCTGTAGACCTTATTTTTTTTTCTTTTTTTAGTTGATGATTACATTGCAAGTCTCATTCATAATTTATCTTAATGTATTTTAGCTCAAACATTCAACAGTTCTCCCAAAGTATTTTCATTGTGTAAATGGTACACTATCCCTAAAAGCCTTCTGGTAGTTCCCCTGTATTTCTTTAATGTTATCAGTTGTATATTAGGCTAAACAGCACTACCGTAATCCCCTTCCTCCATTTCATAAAGGCAATAGAATTTTAGTTACAAAAGCTGAAGCATTCCCCAGACATTTATTCCTTTTAAAATGGTAATGTTATTTAGCCCATAAAACTTTCCACAAAGTTCATTACTCATTTTGGCATTTTATCCTAATGAATTCAACAGCATTGTCCTACGTGTGTGAATCGGCACTTATCAATAAGGCTAACTTTATCATACCTGTGAAGACATAAGGGAATAAGAAGATAATGTAAAGAGAGCTGGGGAAAAAAAGGAGTATTAAAAAAATAATATTTGTGATAAGACCCCCATCAAATCTTCTTATATTTTCTTACACATTTTAAACAAACAACGCATATGTTAATATGCATTATATGCATTCAAAAGGTCACCTTTATTTAATTTATACATATCATGGTATCTATGGAGCCTTTATTTACTTTCATACGATTTATCAAATATGTTTCGAGAACCTTATTGGATCCTTATATATGTGTGTGTGTGTGTGTGTGTGTGTGTGTGTGTGTGTGTGTGTGTGTGTGTGTGTGTGTGTGTGTGTGTGTGTGTGTATGTGTAGATAGATAGATATATAGATAAATAGATTTTATTGTTTGCATACTCTCTTTATAGATACACACAGGCTCTATTAATCTCCTCAGTTCAGTATAAATATACATATGTCTATATATTGTGCATACATTTAAATTGCTACTATATTTATTTTTTATACTTTATAGCTTTCACTATATCATGTCAATACCGATTATACTGGGATATTGACTGGTGGCTCAGTGATATCCCTGGGGATCACGGGTCCATGTGCTTGGGCATCGGCTAAATGGTAGTTATACAGTCGCGCTCTGGTGCTATCACTGACCCTGGCCTCTGCTATTCATTAGAGTCCTTTGGCCTTTCACCTTCACGTTATTAATCGTGGTAATGGCTAAGCGGTCCCTCAGTGGTAGAGCACGCGTCGGATAGTGCCCAACCTTAAAAACATGTTGTCAACCCCACTGTGGGACGTTAAAAAGAGCATCCTAGCCATAATCTTCAAGTTCCAAAATGTTTGTGTCCATCTCCATCCGAAAGGAGATTAATATATATATATATATATATATATATATATATATATATATATATATATATATATATATATATATATATATATATATATATATATATATATATATATATATATATATATAGCTTTATCTGGCACCTAGGAAAAAGTTGGTAAATTTAAAATAAATAACCCAGGAAAAACAACAGGAATAGACTACCATGTATATTTAACTTCATCATTCATCATATTAAAACAATTATTAGCACACAAATGTTGTTAATGGATGACTCATCGATGGCTCCTCCATTCCCTTCCCAACCAATCATAATTTCTAAATTCACCCCTCTACTACCACCACCAATCCCCAACAAAGAGAGATCGTCCATTTAAACTTAATTCGGAAATTGTTAAATAGGCCATTACATCAATTTTAGGGGTGTCCATTGCACGCCATCCGTAACAAGTATTACCGCGATAGCTACCCACACCTCCCTATACCATACCTCCATGACCTCTTCTACAGTGCTCTCCTCCCCTCACCCATGTATCTCTTTGTTCTTCTATATTCACTTCTGATATCACTCGGAGCCCTATTCTTCTCACCACATCCAAGATCTTAACAAATCTAGATCTCTCTCCTCATCCATAATCTCTCCTTTCCTCTTCTCCTGTAGATTCATCTAATATCTGTAATCTTCTTCTCCTCCCCTCATCCAGCATCTGTATCATAATTTTCACTCTTAATCTTCTATGGCTATTCTTTCCTCACTAAAAATATCTCTTCATTTCCCTCGCCTCATCCACTGTCTCTGCCCTCCTTCCCTCACCTCATCTTTTATCTCTCACACTCTCTTTTCCTCTTGCAATATTTTTACCATTCCTATCTTCCTCACATACTAATGGATAGCTGCCTATTGTTTTCCTCATAACTCTTCCATTTCCTCAACCCTTTATCTCTCACACTCTCTTTTCCTCCCGCAATATTTTTACCTTCCTTATCTTGTTCAAATAATAATGGACAGCTGCCTATTGTTTTCCTCATAACTCTTCCATTTTCTCTACCCTTCACTCCTTCCTTCCCTTCACGCAAACTATGTCGTTAACTTACTACATCCCATCAACATATATCTTTCTCCCTCTTTTTTTTTTCTTTGATGTTCTCCCTTGAGAGTGAGCGGACCCTCCCTTGTGGCCAGCAGGTGGGGTTTTTCTCCCTCTTCTTTCCTTCCCTTATATACAACTCTACCCGCTGTACCCCTCATCCACTACCTCTGCACTACCCCATCCCTTATCAAATATGTTTTCCTCCTTTCCCTTATCCAGAACCTCTTTCCTCCTCTACTCTCCTTTATCCACAATTTTTACCCCCCATCAACTCCGGCTTTCTAGTATCATTACCCTCATCTTCTACCCCCATCCACTATCTCAACCTTTTCTTCTACATTCACTCAATATCTCCCCTTTCCATCACCCCTCTGTCACTTTTTAATTCTAAAATTAATGGCTCTTCTGACACCCACGTAATGCGATCAGCTGCACCGCACGGCCGTCTAGACCATGCTTCGCTAACCACCCTTGTCCAGCGATTATTTCATTCCTTAACAGCTATAACAGGT
>JAXCGZ010023326.1:17500-30000 GCA_037179515.1 Halocaridina rubra
GTTCGAACATCACTTCAAACACTTGTCTGTCGAACCGCGTTCGACGAACCGTTTGACCGTGTAAACCCCCCTTAACGGTCTATAAGCAAGTTATCTAAAGCTCTGTTCTGATGTTCCATAAGTTGCACTGCGATTAAAGTTATCAATTCTAAGAAAGAGTCTCATAGCAGCATCCTTCATCCAAAACACACAAAAAATAATTCATCAAAAATTCATTAATATCGTTTTACTTTAAAGGGGGTTTGCACGGTCCCCCTTTAGTCTCACACGTCTGTCAACACAGAGCTGACACAAAGACCCAGATTCAAACTGAATTATGAAGCTCACGATTCAAAGGGAGGACAGCAAACGAAGAAATGCCTCACCAAAACGGTGAAAACAAAAGTTCTCTCTCTCTCTCTCTCTCTCTCTCTCTCTCTCTCTCTCTCTCCTCTCTCTCTCTCTCTCTCTCTCTCTCTCTCCTGGGCTGACGGTATTAATTCTTTGGCTACCTAAATACCACAAACTCATTTATTACCCGTAAGATGATTAATATCCACTCGCCATATCTTTTAAGACTGCCCAGTTCGTATGGCGAAAACACACGTACGCATGTATAAGAATATTATTATTATTGGTATTATTATTTTTATTATTATTATTATTATTATAATTATTATTATTATTATTATTATTATTATTATTATAGCAGTCGCCGTGGCTCAGTCGGTAGCGTCTCCGACTCTGAAGCGTCAGATCGAGGGTTCGCGCCCCGTCACGGTCTGAGGTTAGCAAAGGCATGCACTCAGCGTAAGGATTACATTTGCCAAAACAAGTCCTTGCAAGAAGGCAACCGTCCTAGCCCTTGGTTGATAAGGGAGTCCGTGATGTAAAACCGGAAACCGGAAACAATTATTATTATTATTATTATTATTATTATTATTATTATTATTATTATTATTATTATTATTATTATTATTAGTAGTAGTAGTAGTAGTAGTAGTAGTAGTAGTAGTAGTAGTAGTAGTAAAATATAAGTCTGGTGTTTGATATGTTTTGTATAAACAAAGGCCTCATGGTGCGGATCTCACGTTTCTCTTCTGAGACAAAGTATAAGTTTATATCTGTTGTTTGACATGCTAGGTAAAAACAAAGGCCTCACGAAAAATACGCCTACACTCCTGCGTAACAACCTGCATTGTCGTAGTCACCCCACGCCTTAGGTTAGGGGCGTTAACCCTGTTGAGGATCTAGTGAAATGTTAAATTGAACTGGTTTAGGCATGTACCATTAGACCTCCCATTTCCTCCTCTTTTTGTATCTCGTAACAATCTGAGGTGTGAAAGGTTTAAGCAGTGTTAGGCAGTGAGTAGACAGACACTTAGCCTTCCCAAAAGGACAATGTCAAATGATCAGGGGGTAATGAGGCCTAGAAGAACTCTGTACCTTCCCGAATATTTTCAGTGTTAATTATCCTCGCTTATCTCTTCACCCACGATTCTAATTCCTGGCAGGAGTATGAGATATATACTTCATCAACAGTAATATCAGTAGGAGTAGGAGTAGCAGTAATAATAATAATAATAATAATAATAATAATAATAATAATAATAATAATAATAATAATAATTATTATTATTATTATTATTATTATTATTATTATTATTATTATTATTATTATTATTATTATTATTATTATTATTATTATTATTATTATTATTATTATTGTTATTATTATTATTATTATTATTATTTTTATTATTATTATTATTATTATTATTATTATTATTATTATTATTATTATTATTATTATTATTATTATTATAATTATTGTTATTATTATTATTATTATTATTATTATTATTATTATTATTATTATTATTATTATTATTATTATCATTATTATTATTATTATTATTATTATTATTATTATTATTATTATTATTATCATTATTATTATTATTATTATTATTATTATTATTATTATTATTATTATTATTATTATTATTATTATTATTATTATTATAATGATAATAATCCATACACTAAATTCCTGAAAAAAAAATAAAACAGGTAATCAATAACACAAAAATAGAACTCTAAGATACAAAAATACATCCACCAACGCAATATTCAGTAAGTGCTGAATAAATAATAAAAAAAAGAGATACTTGGAAACAGTCCCCCCTCTCAGCATGACCATAACATTACTTCCCTCCACACCAACCCCCTGCATAAGACCCTCCTCCTTCCACCCCTCTTTAACGATGGGCGAGAAATCCCATTTCTCATAAGGATTTCTTGGTTCATCCCCTTTGCCACACACCGTAGACAATGCGATCTAGAGAGGGATTACGGGCCAAATCCTAGACATCAGTTGAGGGATTGCTATTATTGCACTTCATTAAGATAGCTGGAGGGGCTAGGGGAACTTGGTACCAGGAACTCAAAGGCTGAGCAGGAACGAAGAGCTGCTGTTAGGGGCGAGTGTCTAGGTGGAAAGAGAAGCTAAATAGGTGGTAAGATAATATGGATAGGTGGAAAGATGAGTGGTGTAAGGAATGGGTGATCAATAAGGTGTTAGAGATATTTTTTTTTTAGGGGGGGAGACATAAAAGTGCTACATTTTGATAGGTGTACGCAGGCAATTCCTCATTTTCTTTAAAGGGCATCATTACATTCTCACTCATTAACACTGACTTAATAGTTTAATTTAGATTACAGAATATTCTGATAAAACACGGTTAACATACCTTACCAGCACTAGTGTTGCAGTTTATTATGTGCTTATATTTAATAACAAATAAAAGTATGGAAGATTACAGCAGTCTTAGTATCTATATAACAATATGCACTATGAAAATAACATATACAATAACGCGGAATTTATTTGTTATTAGAACAATACAGACCAATCCACACTAAGAAAGGTATACAGAAAAATAACGGATGCTCAAAATTTTTCCCGTTCACATGGCCTCATTAATAAAGTTTCTGATGAGGCCCTGTGGAGGGTGAAAATTATAAGCATCCGTTGTTTTTCTGTGTGTGTGTGTGTGTGTGTGTGTGTGTATATATATATATATATATATATATATATATATATATATATATATATATATATATATATATATATATATGAAAAAGAATATCAAAAGAATGAAAAGTCTCTCTATTTCATAAGATGGTGTTTTGTTTATGTATGTATGTGCACTGTATATACATGCATATGTATATATACATATACTTTTTCTTTTCCTGTATGTGTACTCTCAATTGCATGTGTATGACACATTAAACGTCATTCACAGAATGTTGTCCAGAAACACTGATAACTCATTAAGCGTCGTTTGCTGGGACGAAACAAGAAATATTGGAAAAAAAATCGAGAAATGACGCTATCTGCGTCAACATAAACATAGTTAGAAAGTAGGAAATATCTCAAAAAACTAAACGATTTTATGCGTAACATATTGGTTTCTGTACCCATACCATTCCCGATCACTGAAAAGAATTAACAAGTGTTATCTCCGGGCCTGATGGGGTTAAGTAACTGCAAAGAGGAAAAGTCATGAAGGAAACGAAATAGAACCCCCAGGTTTTTGGATGCAGATTTATAAATTTGGATTATGTGATTCCTTCAAGAAAATTTAGAGGCTATCATGATTCCTAATATATTAACAGAATTAAGTGGGTAAATGTCGTTAGTTTCGAAAACAGTAGGGGTATCAGGATGAGAAGAAAATAAAGGGACAGTCAGAGACTGGCTTGGAGACATTAAGTGTAACTAAATTTTGGATGCCCCACTCAGATACCCTCTGCAAATCGGAGTTGAGAGTAGAAGAAAGAGTTATACAAGACAAATTACGAGTAACAGATGAAGGTTGTGAAGAAAAGGCAGTGGAAAAGTGAAGGGTAGAATCGTCAGCAAAGGCGTGAAGAAGAAAGGAGGAAAATGGGGATTGTAGAAAATCATTGATGAAGAGAAAGAACAGAGTGGGTGAGAGAACAGCCCTGTGGAACACCACTGGTAACAGGGAATGGGCTAGATGTTGCACCGTCAACAACCACAGATATAAAACAGTCAGAAAGAAAACTGGAAATCAGAGAACAGAGAGAAGGGGTAAAGGCAGAAGCAGGGAATTTTGCCAACAAAGCCTTGTACCGGACACTGTCAAAAGCCTTAAAGATACCAAGGGCAACGATAAAGGATTCTCCATAGTTCCTCAGAGAAGATGACCATACATGAGTAAGATAGGACAGGAGGTCGCCAGTTGATCTTGCCTTACGGAAGCCGTACTGGTGATCGGCGAGTTACACTCAAGACGTTTCAAGAAATGAGAATTGACCAAAGTTTCGAAAACTTTAGCGATAAATGAGGTTTTGGCAGTGGTCTCCCTTCTTAAGAACAGGTTGCACTAGAGCATGTTTCCAAGATGAAGGATAGGTACTGGTTGAAAGAATAAGGCGAAAAAAACGGCAAAGAACGGGAGCCAGTTCATCTGCAAACTCCTTAAGGAACCTTGCAGGGATACCACATCACGACAAGATGCCTTGTTCGTCTTTAGCAAGCGAAGAGCCTCATGAACTTTTCGTGAAGGAAGTTTGTCAGCAGCTAATACTTTATTGAAGTCGAGAGCTGGATCTGTAAATGTTAAGGCAATCAGGCCAATTAAACTTCGGTTAAAAGTTTGAGTTAAGGAATGCCATGATAACGATACGTTAATCATCCTCCAAAGTTAATACACTTCAAGCCAGATAACTGACTGCTACTTTTCCACATACATAAATAAAAGAAAATTATTTCAGAAGTTCGTTATATATATATATATATATATATATATATATATATATATATATATATATATATATATATATATATATATATATATATATATATATGTATAAGCATAAACTGTTAGTATACAGCACTAAATGTTAAGGGAGCCCATCAGTGAAACAACACAGAAAATATAACGCTACATATATATATATATATATATATATATATATATATATATATATATATATATATATATATATATATATATATATATATATATATATATATATATAGCGTTATTTTTTTCTATGTGTTGTCTCACTGATGGGCTTCCTTACCAAATACACACATATATATATATACATATATATATATATATATATATATATATATATATATATATATATATATATATATATATATATATATATATATATATATATATATATACTTTTTTCTGAGTATAACGCAGGAACAGGAGAAAATATTGCTCTCATCGAGCCTGGTTACAAAGAAAAGCAGAAAGAATTGAAAAACAAAGATGGGAAGTGAAGTGTTGTAACTTACAAGTTGTTAAAGGATAGTAAGAGATAAGTAACCAATATATATATATATATATATATATATATATATATATATATATATATATATATATATATATATATATATATATCCAATAGTAGCTTGGAAAATTGCACTAGTCGCCCTTTGCGAAACTACAACTAAAGGTCTTTTGCTCTTATATAAGACTGGCACAAGAGCTCGATGTTATGTCTTCCTTCAATTATGGTTCTTTTTCCATGCCTACATCTACACCGAATATTCTGTGTAGGTGTCACACTCATATTAATATATATATATATATATATATATATATATATATATATATATATATATATATATATATATATATATATATATATATATATATATACATATATATATATATATATCATATATATATATATATATATATATATATATATATATATATATATATATATATATATATATAATATATATATATATATATATATGAACCATTTTTTCCCTCATAAGGGGAGTGGCTGAGTAAAGGCAAAATACACTGACTTTTGGGAAGAGAATATGTATATATATATATATATATACATATATATATATATATATATATATATATATATATATATATATATATATATATATATATATATATATATATATATATATTCTTGGGAAGAGACTATATATATATATATATATATATATATATATATATATATATATATATATATATATATATATATATGTGTGTGTGTGTGTGTGTGTGTGTGTGTGTGTGTGTGTGTGTGTGTGTGTGTGTGTGTGTGTGTGTGTGTGTGTGTGTGTGTGTGTGTGTGTGTGTGTGTGTGTGTGTGTGTGTGTGTGTGTGTGTGTGTGTGTGTGTGTGTGTGTGTGTGTGGCATTGGAACAGGCAAAGAATTTGCCCTTATCACGTCTGGAGAAAAAAAAAAACTTTTAAGAAAACCTAGCATATTAGGGAAAAGACAGAAATAAGAGAATTATAAACAATGAAAAGAGAGGCGGAATAAATAACCAAAGTAATAAAGACCTAACAATGATGAGAAAGAAACCAAATAGAAAAATGGATGTGGAGTGTTATGAGTTGGTAGAGATGAAGGGATAATAAGAGATGTGTAACGAATATGAAAGAATAGTCGGTATTTATGTAGGCATAGAAAAAAACGCCTTAACTGAAGGAAGACTGGACATCAAGCTCTCCTGGTCAGTCCTGTGTAAGTCCAAAAGACCTCCAGATCTAGTATCGCGACGGGCGGCTGGTGCTAAGAACCACCTTACTACATGCTATTTATGTATTATGTAAGCTTTATCATTTAAAATTTGTATAATATTCGTGACAGTATGTGCTTCAGTGTAGGTTTTGTACTAAGCTCGAACATGTAAATAGCTTATAAAGCAAAGGTGTAAAATAGACGTGAAAATAGATATATGACAAAGCCATTACACAAACATGCAAACAGACATAAAGCAAAACCTATATGTATAAATAGGAACAGAACAACTCATTTTCGTATAAATATGCATAACAGAAATCCTTAACACAAAAATATTAACAGACATAAAAAAGCATTCTTCAGCAAAAGCATGTATGATGCAAAATTTTACCACAAAAAGGAAAATAGGCATAAAACAAAAGGCTTTACACAAATATGTAAGCATGGATTAAAAAGGTGTTACATACACAAGTACACAGACATAAAACAAAGCCATAACGGTGCTATTCAAAAGCATATAAAAAAAAACAAGCCTTAATATAAACATATAAATTGGCATCAAACAAAGCTGTAATAAAGAAAGCCTACAGGCATAAAACTAAGAGATAGCAAACATGCTAGCAGCTAAAACAACAACTTAATACAAATATGCGATTAGCATAAAAATTAATCTTAACATTATTACACAATGAGGCATATAAATAATCTCAACACATATATTCAAGTAGGCATAAATATAACCCTGAAAGAAACATGCAATTAGGCATAAAACGTAACCAGAACATAAACACACATTTAAGCATAAAGCATGGCCCTAAACAAAGATGCAATTTAGAATAAAACATAACCTTAAACCAAGAGTGCATTTAGGCATAAAATATAACCTTAACACAATCATAACCTTGACACAAACATGTAATCAGTCATAAAGCAAAACCTTAACACAAACATTCCAAGTGGGAAAAAAAAGTTTTATCACAAACACAGGCATTAAACACTACACATAAACAGGCATGAATCAAAACCTCAATACAAACATATATATAAACATTAATTAAAGCCTTAACGTAAACATATGAAAAGGTATAAAACAAAACCATAACACGTGTGCGTAGGCATAGTGAGACAACTGTTCACCTTTCACCCGCATCAAAGCTGACCTCCCATCCCCAGGTCTGGTCTATTGAACTCCAAGGCAATCCCTCAATTCGCCCCTTTTTCTCTCATTCCTTCCCTCCCCCATCCCTACATCTAGAGTCAGCCATCCATCACGTGTTAGAATGATGGATGGTGAGATTCTCCCCAAAAGCGTATTACAAAGATGGTCGAGTGTGTAAAAAAAAAAAAAAAAAAAAGGGCGATTACATGTAGAAAGGATTGAAATATCAAGCTGAAGTAAAACATATTTTGGACGAGTGATGATTATATTAGAGCTATGATTGACACATGGCAGGAGTTAAAATATACAACGATAACTCCAATTGTAATAAGGGGCTACAAAATATTGCTCGAACTACATGAGTTAATCACATAAAGGAAATTTCTTCAAGAAAGGTGTAAAAAAAAATTGTTTGGGCTAAGGTGATCAATCAAATTAAATCAAATTAAATAGAATTTCATCGTGAGGGAGGGGGTAAGAATACTTCCTCAGTGTTCCCCTACGTGTCGTACAAGTCGACTAAATGGGGTGGAGCGAGGTGACTGGGAATGCCTTCCTCTATATTTTCCTCCTGCAGTGAGCCAAGGTATTTTGCTTTGACTCAGTCAACCTCTTTTTTATGGGGGAATATGGCTCACACACACACACATATATATATATATATATATATATATATATATATATATATATATATATATATATATATATATATATATATATATATGGTAAGGAAGCCCATCAGTGAAACAAGACAAAAAATAACGCTATATTTCGGATCCTAACTGTACCACTTCTCAAGCACAACTCTTATGCTTGAGAAGTGGTCCAGTTAGGACCCGAAATATAGCGTTATTTGTTCTATGTGTTGTTTCACTGATAGGGTTCCTTGCCATTTAGTGCTGTATGCTAATAGTTTGTAACTACTTTTATATATATATATATAATATATATAATATATATATATATATATATAAATATATTATATATATATATATATATATATATATATATATATATATATATATATATATATATATATATATATATATATATATATATATATATATATATATATATATATATATATATATATATATATATATATACATATATATATATTTATATATATATGTATATATATATATATATATATATATATATATATATATATATATATATATATATATATATATATATACTGAGTGTCCAGTGTCCTGGTTATTCTCGCAGAACCCTATATAATAAAATCTAAAAAGTCTGTTGGTATCATATCAGTAAAATCAAACACAACTGGATAATTACAAGTAAACAAACAAACACAAATAAGTAAAAAATAAGTACAATTTAACATGAGAATATTATGCATATGAAAAGAGAAAATAAAAATTACAATAATAGCAACAACAACAACATTACTACTACTACTACTACTACTACTACTACTACTACTACTACTACTACTACTAATAATAATAATAATAATAATAATAATAATAATAATAATAATAATAATAATAATAATAATAATAATAATAATAATAATAATAATAATGAATAATAATAATAATAATAATAATAATAATAATAATAATAATAATAATAATAATAATAATAATAATAATAATAATA
Source organism: Halocaridina rubra (assembly GCA_037179515.1). Taxonomy (NCBI): domain Eukaryota; kingdom Metazoa; phylum Arthropoda; class Malacostraca; order Decapoda; family Atyidae; genus Halocaridina; species Halocaridina rubra. Next base: position 26,826 of record JAXCGZ010023326.1, read on the forward strand.
ATAATAATAATAATAATAATAATAATAACAATAATAATAATAATAATAATAATAATAATAATAATAATAATAATAATAATAATAATAATAATAATAATAATAATAATAATAATAGGTTACGTTAGTTAAGCTTAAATGATGCAAAAATATTTAAGACTGTTGGGATAGGGAGTCAAAGATTTCCCTACACTACCTTGTTATCAAATAACTACAAGGTGGTACAAAATCTTCTGCTAAGGGATTAGAGCAAAGATTATTAAAACAGAATAATTATTCATATTTAAGTACTGCTGAAAAAAATAAAGAATCTCCCTCAGTATTTAGCTTAGGTTTCGCACAACTTGCAATCTTGAGGGGTATGATCAAGGTAACGACTCAAAGATATCATTGTCGAACTCAAAATCCTTGAACATATCTTGCAGATATCTCATGCATTGCACTTGAATACCGAACGTTGATTTCTTGGATCATCTTATCCTGTATTTCAAGATTGCTCCTATGTGTCCAGAGGGGTTGAAGTCTGTGAATTTCCTGATCATTCAGTTTGATAGAATATCCCAATCACAGATATCTTCATTAGACATTGCATTTCAATTGCACAAAAGCATAAAGTACTGATGTGGAGAAAACATTTCTTCAGAACCCAAGAATTTGTCTGCGAAAGTAAGCTACCATCCAACTCTGTCCCTATTTCTTGATTATCACAAAAATAGCTCCATAGTAAAGAAGAAAAAATTCTAAAGCAATCTGGAGCCTGACACACTTCCTGTATTTTACAGTGTATTTAATCCTTTCCACACTCAATGCTTAGATTCTGTCATTCTGAAAATTAGTACATCAAATGGTCCAGACAAGAATTCGTCACTTGGGCAGAAGTTAGGAAAGAAAATTCCTCCCAGTAAAACAAAGAGTCAAATAACAATTGGTCTCCTCGTCTGTGTGGTACCCCTGTAGAGAAAGAGCTAACAGAGGGAGTGTGCCGCATCGAGTTGCGGCAGCCAACATTCAAGTCGGGCCCTCCTGTCCCTCTCAAACTTCCATGGCCTGAAGGTAGATATTTGCCTAGTTTCAGTCTACAACACAAAGAGCTTCACTGTTTCAAAATTTGAAAGCCATTGGGACACGCTAATTAGCAAGCAACATTGAGAAAACATTGAAGAATGGACCTGTAAATGGAAAAAATGCACAATGCATGGTATTCTTCCAGGCTCCCTAGCAAAAGGTTATGTATCACCCTGTAGTTGATAAATACATATAATATCAAGTTGGGCTCGAAATATCACTTAAATAAAATTTATGATGATAAAGGTGACACTAAAAGATATGACGATATTTGGGATAGATTGGATGGAGAAGTTGACAGGAGTGATATGTGATAAAAGGGTATCTGCAAGAGTGAATGGTAAAGGGTACTAGACGGTAGTAAAACCTACTATGTATGGCTTGGAGTCAGTCCCACTGACAAAAAGACAAAATGCAGAGCTGGAGGAGACAGAGTTGAAAATGCTACAATTTTCTCTGGATATGACAAGGATGGAAAGGATAAGAAATGAGCACATTATAGGGACAGTGCAGGTGGGAAAGTTAGGGGACATGGTGAGAAAGGCGAGACTGAGATGGTGTGGGCATGTGCTGAGGAGGTGTAAGGAGTATGTTGGGAGAGGGGTGCTGATGATGGAGATGCCAGGCAGGAGGGAGAGTGATAATAATAATAATAATAATAATAATAAGACTTTATTTCCAACGTACATTGGGTATTCAAATAAGATGCATATATATTCCAGATAGACATCTGTGGTGTACGATATAGACATACTAAAACAAACAAATCATAAAGATGGGTGTACTATTAAAATTTACAAGTAAAATCTTCCTTTAAGAGTAACTTCTTAAGATTATATTTAAAAGTATACACTGAACCAGCATTTTTTAGTTCTCTGGGAAGCTGATTATATAAATGAGGTCCACGAATGTTTATATCTCTTGAGCCAATATCAGTTTTAGACCTTCGTACTAATAAATCTTCCCCTTGACGGGTAGTTAACCCGGTAACTGAGCTTACTGTAGAAAAATTATACAAGCAATCAGGAAGATTGTTTCTTAGTATATTAAAAACAAAGGTACATATATCAAAAACATATTTATCTCTAATCTTTATCCATTCTAGATCTTTTAAAACAGGAGAGATGTGCTCGTATTTTCTTACATTGCCAACAGCCACTCGTGCTGCAAAGTTTTGTAACTTTTGTATTCTTTGTAATTGAGTCTTATTTGTACATCCCCAAACTTTGAGACAGTAATTAATTAAACTCGTAGCTAAGGACTGGACAATTATTATACGAGTTGATGTTTCAAATGAGTCTTTTACCCTATTTAGATATATTAGAGTACCCATTACTTTTTTATAAATTTCATCTATATGCATTTCAAAATTCATGTAACGGTCAAAATAGACACCTAGGTTCTTTACCGAGTTCATTGGCTTAATGATATTACCGGTAAAATTTATATGAAGATTGTCATCAACTTCTGATAATAATTGTCTGGATCCGATAAGAATAGATTGGGTTTTAGTTTCATTAAGTAACAGACCATTTTTTAGAAAGTAACGTTTAGCCATATACAAAATTTCTTCTGCTCTACGAATAATATTTTCTAAATCATTAATTTCTCCTTCAATTAAGATTTGAGTATCGTCAGCATATTGAATGACATAACAGTTAGGTAAATATTTTACTAGATCGTTTACATATATTAGAAAAAGTATAGGTCCTAGGATCGATCCCTGAGGGACCCCAAACAATACCTTCTTGCGACTTGAAACTACATCTTTTATTCTGACTGACTGGTAGCGGTTTTTTAAATAGTTCTCGAACCAGCTTGGGCCAATGTTCATTTTTTTGCATTTTTCTAATAAGATGGTATGGTGTACACTATCAAAAGCTTTAGAAAGATCGAGTAGTAGTAGCAATGATATTTTCTTATTATCTATATTTTTGTATATTTCATCTGATATTTTCAATAAGGCAGTTTCAGTTGATAATTTTGGCCTGAAACCGTGTTGACTTTTTGCAATAAGTTTATTTTTTTCAAGAAACTCACTTAACTGATTTGCAACAATCTTTTCAAGTATCTTTGATAAAATTGCTAGTAAAGAGATTGGTCTATAGTTAGA
>JAXCGZ010023326.1:35000-37500 GCA_037179515.1 Halocaridina rubra
ATATATATATATATATATATATATATATATATATATATATATATATATATATATATATATATAGTTTTCATGACGCGAAAATAGTAATATATAGATCACTCCACAATTAGAAAGGCATATAGATAAACAACAGATGCTAACATTTTTCACCCTTCACCGGGCCTCATCAGGAGCTTTATTAAAATTATAATAACAGCTCCTGATAAGGCCCGGGGGAGGGTGGTAATTTTGAGCATCTGTTGTATATCTCTACGCCTTTCTAAGGGTGATATATATATATATATATATATATATATATATATATATATATATATATATATATATATATATATATATATATATGATCAGTCTTTTAGACTGATAAGTCGACAGGGGTTAGAATACAAGGGACGCTAGAGACACAGTCCTATCACAGATTCTACATAACTAATGGCGTACTCAGTATCAGATTAACGAGATGACAGGCGTTACAATACATTGGACTCAATATCCTCAATTTATTCCAAAAAGGTATTACTGACAATGGACACCATAAGCCATAAGACCTTACTTAGAGAGAGAGAGAGAGAGAGAGAGAGAGAGAGAGAGAGAGAGAGAGAGAGAGAGAGAGAGAGAGAGAGCGCCTGAATAACACTGTCCAAACACTCTCATAATGGGATGATAGAGCGGGTGGTGCGTCACGTGACCTTTAGCCATTACATTACCGAAACGTCATCAATTACGTCACTGACACGTGTTTCTGAAATGTTGCCATCTGTGAGAGTCTGTATTTACAAAGGGGATCAAGATTAGCGAACAAAAGAGTAACGATAAGGAATATTAAATAAAAAGAATAATATGGAAGTAGAAGGATAACACGAGAGGAAGAGGAGAGAAAAAATATCTGTTGATAAGAATAGACTTCTTGGGACGTAACCCTAGTGCTTACAAATGCAACAGAGCTTCATGAGTAAATTTTTTTTTCAGTAGTCTAGACTTTATTATATTATGGCTGAATGTCTTCATCTTTTCTCTAGACTCTAGAGAGAAGATGAAGACATTCAGCAATAATGTAATAGTTAGATTCATGCGAAAGTTAACTAACATGAAATTCAAGAGGCTGTAATTTTTTCTTCTCAGCAAGAAGTTGATGGATGAGTTCATCACGTGTTAGCTATGAACACCTACACAGTATGCATATAAGAACTGATATCTGAGATTGCTACTTCTTAATTTAAAGCAAAGTTTTGAGAGTGGAGAGGTAAATGCTATCAATATAAATCACATTCACTAGAAAATTGGATAAGTATCTTGAACATGATAGACATCCGTGTAAAAAGAAATACATATTCTTGAAAACAAAATACATCCTTTGCAAAAAGATAGAAGTTTCTAAAGATATGTGAAATGTAATAAATTATAATTTTATCACACCAAAACAGGGAGTGTCTGTAGTAATATTTAATGATTTATATTTACTATAAAAATGAAAAAAGTATGAAATGGATAGCGAGTATTTATGTACCAAAGGGAGTGCCTACGTGCACACTTCCTCTATGTAGGTACTAATCCGAAAATACTCAGTATGGAAAACCTATTATGGACACAAAAATAAATATTCCACATTATGAGAACTGGAGCAAGAAAAAAAATAAATCCTCTCTAAAAATGACACAAATACCGTATATAAAAATTTAAATGCTCTCCAAAACTGAGAGACATAAACTCAGTAAAAAGAAAGGAATATTCTTCAAACTGAAATATATTGTTTTTATGAGTGTGACCAAGGGACGGGCAATGATAAATGCCTTCATCGGTCCAATCCCAAGAAAAAGCTGATTATAAAAAGCAGTAGCTTAAGGACAAGGCAGAAGTAAGAGAATAATAATAAATAACTAGAAAGGGACAGGCTGAGAGAAAAGATAGAGAAATGAAGACCTAGATACAGAGAGGATTAGGCAATTAATATTCTCTGCAAGTTGCATGAAATAATGGGCAAATACTAATAAATATTCATTAAATATAACATACTATGGAAAAGTGAAAATAAGTTCCCCAAAAAGAAAGTACACATTGCAGCAGAATCTCTATGCTTTCCAAAAATGAGGTCCATTGCAGGCAAGAATAGCTAATTGCTCTCTTCTATGAAATATACACACAAAAAGCTAAATTCTCTACAGTATGACGCACACACCATACAAAAAAAAAAGATGAATGTGTCCAATATGAAATGCTTACATTGCAAAAAGATACAGTGTTCCATAATAATAAAAAAAAAAACATACAGAGAGAAAAATAATACTCGTCAAAGGGAAATACCTTGCATAAATAGATAAGAACTCTAAAACATGAAATATATAGATAAGTGCTCTTTAGAGTAATATATTAACACTTCCTATGCACACTGATATATATATATATATATATATATATATATATATATATATATATATATATATATATATATATATATGTGTGTGTGTGTGTGTGTATATATATATATATATATATATATATATAT
>JAXCGZ010023326.1:42500-47331 GCA_037179515.1 Halocaridina rubra
TTATAAAGCAAAAACGTAGCGCTATCTGCTTTTAAAATGAACGACACAGCATTATCTATATAAAAAAAAAGGCGTTGTCTGAATTCTAAGGTGCACAGTTGAAGCAATGTCCAATATGGAGGTGCACAGAACTGCTTAGCGAATTTAATGTGCAAAAGCCGCTGTATGATTTCAAGATACAAATATGCAACTCTAAGCAATATTAAAGAAGCATATAGATTTCCTGAAATGAAATACCCCAAGCTGCAATGTACTGATGCGAAAGATATGAATAAATAATTAAAAATAAATTATTGGTTTAATAAGTAAAGTCACTTTTGCCTCCTAAATGGCTGTTTCTTCGAAAATTTGGTTTAAATATTGTTAAGTATTTCTGACTCATTCACCATATAGAAATAGAAAAAATAAAATAATGAAAAATTATATATCTATAATAATGTCGTAAATGTTGTAAGCATAACTGTAAAGCAAATAAACTGTAAATAATTAAATAAATTGATAATTAAATAATGAATAAAGTCAGTAGTAGTAAGCATATGAATAAGCAAACCCATACCTAGGAACAGCTCAGTCACCCCTGCGAAACTTAATATTTCCTATATATAAAACTGCACAGGGAATATTCACCTATTACTTATTTTTTCTCTTTTGATGTGAGACTAGAAATTTTTTCCCTTATCAAATACCCAGTTCGAGAAGGGACTATTTCACCACTACCTCCACATAGATGGGGTACTTATTGAGTCTTCTGCATTGACAGAGGCTACGGGAAGAATAATATTGCTGCTTTTTCCAATCTATTCTCAATACAATTGGATCTAATGAATAGAAATGTACAAGCCAGTATTTGGAAATTAATCTTGGACCTGTTGGGTAGGAGTCAATTAACTAGGCTGTAACAGCAACTTGAGAATGAACTCGGTACCATACATTTACAAATTTCTGCAGATATTTATACTACTGTGTGACTGCGACAGTAAACAATAAAATATCAGATGAGAATTGAGGTAAAGATGTATAATAATAATAATAATAATAATAATAATAATAATAATAATAATAATAATAATAATAATAATAATAATAATAATAATAATAATAATAATATTATTATTATTATTATTATTATTATTATTATTATTATTATTATTATTATTATTATTATTATTATTATTATTATTATTATTATTACCCTAAATTTCAACAAAGCCCATTTCTCCCCTTATTAAAAAAAATGACGAAGAGAGACTTGTAAACCTATTACCACGTCATTCTAAAGCGACAGATGCAATTACGTGAGGGGGGAGGAAAAAAGTAGGTGTTGTGTACATTTCCACGACAGTATACCCTTTACATTTACACCATCCAATGCCTCCGCAACATTCAACCATAATATACAGTACAATCTATTATCCACACTCCACTTCTCAACCCATCTGTACACGTGGTTTGTCTCAAGTAACCCCCTGCAGTGCACAAAATTGACGGAGTATATCAAGTATCTGTATTAGTATTGCCAGTGGCTCAACAGTTACTTTTGTCAACTCAGCAGGGAAGAGAGTACATTTAATTTCAATGAAAGGGTCTTTAACACAAGTGTGTAATTAAGAGTACAAAAAAGTAATTAAAGGTCCTTTACTAGACCCTGACCTCAGTAAATATACTCCTGGTCGCCTCCAAAAGGAACTTGAGTATATAAATTAATGGCATCATTGATCATATATGTCATGGGATATCTACATTTACTAAAAGTATGTGTTTGCAAAAATAAATTAAAAAAAAAGTCTGCTAAGATTTTTTAACAAAGTGGCAAAGAAGAATACCATTAAAAAAAATAGATTATTTACCATTTCATAAAAATGTGCAAAAAAAAAAAAAACCACTAGTGGTGATTTAATATATCAAAGAGCATTTTAAATTACATCCCAACAATGGCGAAATAAAATAAATGATGCAATCATTAACGTTCCGTTTCATGAGATTTCGTAAAAAGTCATATTTAGCTATGTTATGGATTACTGCAAACTCCTAAGAATTTTAAAAAGTAGCAAAGTGTACATAAATTATAGGAAACAGCCATATTCCTTAGCAGAATCTTACCACTCCAAAAATAGTACAATAGTACTAGTTACCGTTGCTTGAGACTATGCAATGAAGTATTTCAAATTACTCTCTGCAGGAGAATACCATACACACAACAAATACCATCGGGACCGTCACCTCCCCCCCAAAAAAAAAAAATAAATAAAGTGTCATGACCTATTGGTGCGCTAGTAGACAGCCCTTGGTATAGTTTGAATCCTCCGACTGACTCCAAACTCCAACTTCGGCCTGATAATATACCCATCGACATCCAATCGCAGGTGTACTACGTACTTTCAAAAATAATATGAAGTAAAGGACATCAGTTTTCCGATAGTGTTAAGCGTTAAATTCTCATTATAATAAAGTAAATGCCCCGCATTCGTGTTGACCGCTACCAAAGCAGGTAACCAAATAATGCTTATTATTTTGAGAGAAACAAACCCGCAACCGAACCCACCGCGGGGCCATACGAAGGGCATCCTGCCTTAATTCCTCACCTTTGTGTCCATCCCCTTAATGGGAATTAATGTTGACACACACAACTACGAATAGCAATTCTAAGACATGGCATTTGACATCATATAAAAACCGTCTCCAGAGAATAAGTCAAATATAAAATTTAATGATATTTTAATATGTCATGGACCTTTCGAAATTACTATCTGTATATACTTACAACACACAGTACAAAATATAGCTGAAAGCTAAATCTCAGCAAAGGTATAGCTCATAACCACTAATATATAAATAATTAGGCTATTATTTATTCAAGATTGACTGGAGGCTGCGACATTGTTGAATATTCTTAAAATATATAAAACCAATACAAACAGATATCGATTCGGGATCATCTTTTGAACTATAATTTAATATTATTATTAAGATTCAAAAGAATTTTATACACACATATGTACAATGACCACAAAAATGTCTGCTCAAGTTCAAGTATTAAGTCAAAATCTTTGATAGAGCTTCATTCTTGTATAAGCAACAACTTTCTAAAAAAAAAAAAAATCCTTGCTTGAGCAATAGCATTATAAATAAAAACTCTGTTACAATATCAGTATCATAAGAGTTATCTTCAAGTCTAAGCACCATGGCAAACATATATGTTTAATACTTGAGCATCAAATAGAAAATCTCAACCACCTAACAAACATGTTTCCTTTAAGTTTTAGCATCATAGCAGACATCTTTGCAGACTAGCTGGGCAAAGTCAATGTGTTAATCAAAAAGAAGATAAGAACACAGTTAACATTATGTGGAGGAAATGTCACTAACATATATTTCCATGAGCATATCCCATCACCATAAAAACAAAATATGAACCCTCGTGACACGCGAGAAACAACACTCCAGGGCGTGAAGGAAAAAAGTGCCTATATTGAGAAACAGCACTTATGAGAAGTGAATGGGGGGAGGGGAGAAACCGCGATGAGAGAGGGAATTAATGCGTCTACGTGTTATGAGGGACAACATTCACTGGTCTTACCAAAATGAAAAAGGAAGGGGCTTAATGAGAAATGAGATGGTTCTCTCTCTCTCTCTCTCTCTCTCTCTCTCTCTCTCTCTCTCTCTCTCTCTCTCTCTCTCTCTCTCTCTCTCTCTCTCTCTGCTTCCCCTTCCCGTTATCTATAAACTCTTTCCTCATTTCGCCAATATCGGAAGCATCATTAAGAAAGGACCTCGTTACATTAAGTAAATGGGTTGGGTCGTCTGCCCAGACTCCAATGGTACAAGGAATTTCCCAAGTGGTCGCTAGAGTAAATAAGAACGTATATCTATTAATGACATCAAAACACACTGTCTGGGAGGTTTTTGTATGAATAGTTTCTGATATTTCTCTCTGTGATGAAAATCTAAATTCCTAAAACTAAGATTTCCCTAAATGCGGCTGCTCTCTGAGAGGTGTCAAAATGGACAATACTAAAGAAAAATTAAGAATGCAGATATGAAAAGAACAAAGGCAAAAAGATATTATTATGAGATACCATAAGTTTATTTGCAGATAAGATAAAAATGTCTTGCCAACTAGGCATAATAAGGAATTATTCCATTGTATGCAAGAGACCAATGTTGTAGATTAATTTCATTATTTCACTACCTAAGGTTTCCATACTGGTGATAATACCAACTCTGGAGTTCTCTCCTTGCGAGGTAAGGTCTTCCGTGGAGCAGCAACACTTTCGTCAAATTAACAAGTTAAATGAGTGGACATGATATAAGAAGTATAGGTTCAAGACCACAACAATAATTTACCTGAATAAAAATGCAAATTCAGCAGATCTTCTCTTAAGAGGCCGAGACTTCTGAGACACAGCACTTATCTCTTAAGGGGGGTTTACACGGTCAAACGGTTCGTCGAACGCGGTTCGACAGACAAGTGTTTGAAGTGATGTTCGAACGTGTGAACGGGGCATTTGGTTGTCGAACACGTTTGTCGAACGAGTTCGACAACCAAATACCCCGTTCACACGTTCGAACATCACTTCAAACACTTGTCTGTCGAACCGCGTTCGACAAACCGTTTGACCGTGCAAACCCCCCTTCACAATTTAGACTTGACGCTTATCTCGCTTCTTACCTCTGGCAATAAAGCAACCATATTCAGGCAATAGAACGGCTCTTACATACTTTAAAACCTAAAGATTGTTTAGAAAGAATACAAATCACTCGTGTGAAAGCCTTACCAATAACCAGATATCCTCGTTTAAACGGCCAATAAAAACAAACACTTTATGCATAC
>JAXCGZ010023327.1:0-45000 GCA_037179515.1 Halocaridina rubra
TTCCTTGGGAACACAGACCTAGGTTTGGTAAAAAAAAAAAAAAGAAATTATACTGCAGACCTTTTAATTAACCTGACCATATTGGGTATTTGGCATTTACCTTTTACTTCTAACGTACTCCTAGAACAATATTTTTCCTTTAATTACCAGTTTTAACAGAGAAGTAATAAACGAAAATTTCTTCTCAAAAATTAAACATCAAACACTCATAGGACTTAGATCAAATTGTTTGGAGTTTCATTTTCCAAATAAGAGAAAAAAGCGAATATGTAAATTGTTTCAAGTCCCTTCAAGCACTATGCAGTATTCTTACTAATCGGTACTTTAAGATTCTCTCTCTCTCTCTCTTTGTATTTATTCAGATAACTGTACTCTCTCTCTCTCTCTCTCTCTCTCTCTCTCTTGCAAATGGCGAAAATTTAAATTGTTTTAAGTCCCATCAAGCACTGTGCAGTATTCTTACTAATCGGTACTTTAAGATCTCTCTCTCTCTCTCTCTCTCCTCTCTCTCTCTCTCTCTCTCTCAAATGGCGTCCTAGTCGTCCTTTTAACAAGATTGCTTTCCCATTCACCTATTCAACAGCAGCAGCATACTTTTCTTTCAAGATCCTCCTTCTTGTCTGTGTTTACTTTGTAAGATCGATGCGCTGAGTATAAAGAGCAGTTCTGATGAAAGATCGTATTAGTATTCCATAGCTTACTGATTGTATCTCCATTTAAACAATTTGAGGAGAGTTTCCTTTAATCTATCAACTATTATCCAGACTATCAGAATGTCAAGATAGTTCTTGAATCCTGTGTTGCTGCCAGACACCTTCAACTGAGAATCTTGGCTGGCGTTCTATCTCCTTTTCGCCTTTATCGGAACTTACCTCCCCTCACCATTAGGGTACCTACTAGGAAACCCTTATCCCTTAACTCCCCTCAGTAAATCTTCCCTTGGTTCGTTGGCCAAGTTTCCCCTCGTCTTGTCCTTAAGAGGGGAGGTGCAGGAAGTAGGAGAAGGGGAAACGCTCAGGGGGAAGAGAGAAAAGACCTCACACCCCTTTTGGTTCATCTTAGGGGACTCAAGTTTGCCAATATTTCTCACTATGGACTACATATCAAGCCCATCCTAATTTTCTCTTCTTTTTCAATTACAGTTATTTTCTCTTTTTACTTATTGGCTCCTTAAGAGAAACTGCGAGATAAATGCGATCTTCACATGCCGGTAAATCAGTCTGGTAACTTGTTTAGTCTTTGACATTATTATTATTATTATTATTATTATCATCATCATAAATATTTGTTTGACATAAACTTTACATACATTAGAAGACAAGAAACTATGGTTTAAAATAGATATATATTATGAAGGATTTTGCCCCAATTAGTCATATTATATATATATATATATATATATATATATATATATATATATATATATATATATATATATATATATATATAGAGAGAGAGAGAGAGAGAGAGAGAGAGAGATACATATCTAAAATGGAATCTAATAAAGAATATATATATATATATATATATATATATATATATATATATATATATATATATGTGTGTGTGTGTGTGTGTGTGTGTGTGTGTGTGTGTGTGTGTGTGTGTGTGTGTGTACTGATACACTCTGTTAGCACCTTAAATATCCTAACCTTGCGTGATTAGTATGTAAACTTGAATCATATACTAAAAATAATAATAATAATAATAATAGCTATTATTATTATTATTATTATTATTATTATTATTATTATGATTTACTGTAGAACGAATTCTGGTCTCCGTTCCGCCTCATTTGCAAAATGTAATATAAAGGAGAGTTCGTGATACTGAAGAATCACGCGCCATATAAGGGTGGAAACTTTTCTAAAATAAATTAACTTCCTCTGGTGGAGCATTATCCAGCGTTCTGAAACGGCAATCCCTCACTGCATTCTTGACACCTAAGTAATTATCCTGCCATGGCAATTAACCTTCCGTATAGGTTACCGCGGACGAACATATACTAGCTTAATGCTGTCGCATGCTCCGTTGAAAGCGGAAGGTGGGGCTTAGTTCGTACGTGGGTGCGTTTCTGCTGACGAAAACCACGTGGCCCAAGTCTTCAAGTCTTGCTACGTTACGGTAAATGGTCTGGCTTCTTGGAGGGAGAAGAGGCCAGGATATAGAAAGGGGCATATTAGGGGGGTAATGGAGTAACCTGAGGAATTCGGGGTCGTGGTAGAGGGACTTCAAAGGAATAGGAAACTTATACAGGCTACGAAGAGAAGGTGAGGAGACTAATGAGTCTGTTCATCATTATGGAAAGAGTAAGTGAAAGCTAGTACAAAACATATGTATAGTAGTCAGAGCAAAAGCAAAACTCAAGTCCAATAAACTGACTTGCGAATACGATGATACAAATGAAACGACCATACACACACTCTTACTAGGTAAGAAGAGCAAAAAGCAGTGTAAAAAATTATGAAATAGAAGAGAAGGAAAAGGGAAGCACAGGAACTTTTGACGGCAACAGCTGCCTAAAACGTCAAACGGAAATGAAGGCAAAGGGGGCGCCAGAAGGGTAAGGAAGGAAGGAAGGGAAAAATATGCTGGGAGGGAGGGAGGAGGAGGAGGAGGAGGAGGAGAAGAAGAAGAAGAGGAAGGAGAATGTTGGTAATGACGGCAGAAACGGAAGTGACATCATTATACCACAGCCACCCAGCATGCCCTGAGAAGCATCAGATCTCCCCAAACACATGCCCAAAGTTTACTAGAGACCCCAATCATGCCCCACATCTGCCCCGTGCCTACCCACTCTTATCAGAACACGTGCGGAAAGACGCCCTTGTATCATGCTACTAATGATAATAAATAACTCAAGACATCTAGACAGCATCCGTATCTTACTCTGAACACCCTTCACACTCCTTTGCTTCATCATTCTTCTTGTCATTTGATTTTTGCGAATCTTACACCCACGTTGGGAAAATCACGTGGTTGCTAAGCTATGAGAAATCCCTCTCTCTTTCCTAAATTTTAGAGTGACAGGAATTGAAGGGATAATGAATATAGGAGACTGACACAGAGAGAGAGAGAGAGAGAGAGAGAGAGAGAGAGGAGTATAAAACCTCTCTAAAAACAATAATATTACAGTAAAGGTACGGCAATGCTTATATTAACTTACGATAAATGTGTTTTTCTAAGAAGCAATACCTTCTCAGTGTTGACTTTACAAGTCTTGTGAACGATTTTTTTTTCCTACTTTCAGTGAAGAAGTATTTATAAAACCTTCCGTCTACTCAAACTTTTCATTATATGCTTATGTACTAATATATGTTCAAACTTCTATCTACATACACTAATAATTTAACACTGCTTGCGATTTCTACATCGAAGAGCTCCCTCCAAACCCAGAGTTACAATAAACTGATACGATTTAGCAAAATGTAAACAGACTAGGTAAAAAAAAAAATCGGAGATGTACGATTGATAAAACAACACCTAATAATAATAATAATAATAATAATAGTAATAATAATAATAAAAAGAATAATAATAATAAAAAGCTACGGTATTGTATTACCGACTTCAAAAGGATTTGTCCTTCGGGCAAATCAGATGAGATAATTAAAAGAAGGAAATAAAAAACAAACAAATAGAGATCTCTTTACCTAATATTGAAAAACAGTCGATTTTATCCGTTTCAGGCCTATTGCAGAGCTCATGTGTCATTTGTTTCTGTCTAGTGTCTATCCCATATACGTCTAAATTGTCTTGCTTTTTTGCATATACGCGAGAGGAGAGAGAGAGAGCAGTGAAGCCCACTTTAGACCCTTTTATGGTATTTCCGGCTGGCATGTATGATTAACTTTGAAAGGGAGAGGGGGGGGGGGGGACGGAAAGGGAGGACGGGTCGTGCCGTAAATATAAAATCGAAAATATAAAAGGTAACGAGATCCGGAAAGATGGGGGAAAATTTCTGGTAGTTACGCTTAATGACGAAAAAAATAATAATAATAAAAAGGGAGATCTAATTTGGGAAGTATGAATATTGTCATAAGTAAGAGAGCGATTAAGAAAATAATAATGATTAGCGACAGCAGGCCTCTAGCATGCGACACGCAAGGGATGCCAAGGTTATAAAATGTAATTAATTAATAAGAAATGTAATTATCATTTGTTTTATTAAATTACTCAAACCGGAAAATAATCAAGCTAAACGGCATTTCACTGTTGAAGTCATGAAGACTACTTTGAATTCATTTTGAATGCTTTTACAAGGTAAAAAAGAACCTTTTGACAAGCCAGTTTCCTTTTTTAATTCTTTTTCATGTATAAAAAAAAAGCCTTTGACTCAAGTTTTCTTTTAATATAGTTAGTTCTTCTTGTTCTAAATTTCGAGAATGAGAAGTAAGAGGAGGAAAGTGTCTTTTATATCATAATTTTCCGCGCTCATGGGCTTGAAATGCACTCTCGCTCCAAATACCAGCGTATTTGAGTTTCCATTGCGGGAAATATCATAAAAGTCACGTTTTGGAGATTTTGGTGTGCTGTCTTCCTACCACTCAGGGCATATTTTGTGGTGCTAACTAATAATAATAGTATTAATACATACATACATAGACATGGCCTCATTCCCCCTTGGAAGGGGGTATTAATAATAACACTCATAACTACTATTAGTTATTATTATTATTATTATTGTAGTCACCGTGGCTTAAGCGGTGGCGTCCGCGACTTTGAGGCGTCAGGTCGAGGGTTCGCGCCCCGTCACGGTCTGAGGTTAGCAAGGGCATGCACTCAGGGTAACGATTACATCTGCCAAAACAAGTCCTTCGCAAGAAGGTAACCGTTTAAGCCCTTTGGTAGAAAAGGGAGTCCGTGCCGTAGAACTGGAACTATTATTATTATTATTATTAACAGTAGTTAAAGTAAGTCCTTGCAAAGGCCAAAGTATTTTAAGATAGGTCCATTTACAGAATCTACACATCTAATGATAGACATACTTAGCCTCCTGCATAGACAAGGATATTCATTGAGACGTCACTCAGGGTAACGATTACATCTGCCAAAACATGTCCTATGCAAGAAGGCAACCGTCCTAGCCCTTGGTAGAAAGGGACTCTGTGATGTAAAACCGGAACAACGTCAATGCCCTCCTCCATATCCAGAGGTTGCTGCGAGGAGACACCATGAAGTTTCAACTTGGCTTTAAGTCTTAATATTCCTAATGGCATAGGTAAATGAGCTTACATTTAATTCAGGAGTATATTAAGAGGTATATTACGCTATCACAACTTAATCTATAACACTGGACTCACGTGGCATCCTCTCCCGCGCATGATATCTGGCGCAAGTCATTAAGAGCAGATAATGGTGAAGAAAATAACCTAAATGGTATAAAAAAAAAAGTTCAGAAAACTACAAGAAAGTTAAGACCATAGGAAGAGTTGGGAAACAATTTTCCCTTCAACGAGGCAAATAAAACGAAGGTCGGGGAGGGAAAGGGAGGGGAGGAAAATTTCTTCAAAATGGATTATAACCATTAGAGGCATCAATGTCCTTTCCACATAGCGAATTCTTTATTAAATCATAAGCTCAGACAAGATAACAGTTATACACATGCAACTTCTATTGCTCTTACAATACACATAAGTTAAAAGAAAAAAAAAGGGGATATTTTAACCGATTTTTTTCTCTCGGATAATTGGAAACCAGATAGCTTTGAGATACGAAACTTGACGCTGAAAAAGTTTTTAAAATTTTAAGTTTCTCTCTCTAAAACACCAAGACAAGCCGACTAGGAGCCGGAGGGTTGACTAGCAAAAACCGTGACATGAAAAACTCTACGGTATTTGTGAGTATAATTTCAATAAACAGATTTCGCAAGAGGTACCCCTCTCTCTCTCTCTCTCTCTCTCTCTCTCTCTCTCTCTCTCTCTCTCTCTCTCTCTATATATATATATATATATATATATATATATATATATATATATATATATATATGCAAAATAAACTGTTATATCACAGCACAATATGAAGCAAAAAAAGGCCCATAAATAAAACACAAAAAAGAAGCGAAGATGTACTATATATTACGACTGGACTCCAGTCCTCTTCAGGTACAAATGAATTGATAAATTTGTACCTGAAGAGGACTGGAGTCCAGTCGTAATATATAGTACATCTTCGCTTCTTTTTTGTGTTTTATTTATGGGCCTTTTTTTGCTTCATATATATATATATATATATATATATATATATATATATATATATATATATATATATATATATATATATATGTGTGTGTGTGTGTGTGTGTGTGACTACAAAATCATACTAAACAAAAATAAAACTCCCGCTTATATGTCAATTTCGACGTTGAAGATATTACATGGAATCAGTAAAAAGCAGGTTTAGTGTCAGTAATTGCCACCTGAAGATGTAAATGTTAATAATTTAAAATGTATTTAAAAAAAATTCTATTTGAAGATGTAGGATATAATTAGTAATAAACACGCGAGTTCGAGAGATTGTAACTAAATAAGCATTTAACCCCAGAAGGAGTCTGGTCGAGGATTCGCGCCTCATCACGGTCTGAGCTTAGCAAGGGCATGCACTTAGGGTAACGATTACATCTGCCAAAACAAGTCCTTCGCAAGAAGGCAACCGTCCTGGCCCTTGGTAGAAAAAGGAAGTCCGTGACGCAAAACAGGCTTTATTTATTGTTATGGTCGTAGGCTATGCTAAAGAGACCTGGAGTCCAAGACTACCAAGAGGCAGATATACATGAAGGATGGAGGGGGGTTATAGGGTGGGTAAGTCATCTGTGGTTAGCAGCTCTGTCTGAATCCCTCTTCCTTTCCCCCCCTCATCAGTACCCTGAAACCTGACCTGGGGGTGAAAGCGGAGGATGTGGAGAACACGGAGGTTCTGGGTGAGGAGTAGTGGTGGGGAAGGGGGAATAAAGTGGAGGTTAGGGGTATGGGGTGGGTGAAGAGTAGGAGAGAGTGGAAGGAAGGTTTAACGGGAAGAGGAAGCAGTAGTAACGATGTTGAAAGATTTTGTGATTTTGTACTTATACATAGGTAAATCCCTACTTTTATGATCAAATACAATATATATCTTACTGCGCATATAGCATTCTAATATAGTACAATATAATTTAATTTCAGTATATATATATATATATATATATATATATATATATATATATATATATATATATATATATATATATATATATATATATATATATATATATATATGAATCACTTTTACCCCGACCGGGACTCGAACCTAGGACACATGATTACTGTGCCAAGGCGCTACCAACTACACCACTAGAAGGTAGCGCCTTGGCACAGTAATTGTGTACTAGGTTCGGGTCCCGGTCGGGGTAAAAACTATTCATGTTTTCACATATGGTAATGTGCTTATATATATATATATATATATATATATATATATATATATATATATATATATATATATATATATATATATATATATATATATATATATATATATATATATATATATATATAACCGTTATTATGGAATGAATTACAACGTATGCAATAACGGTATGACAATGTTAGTGTTAAGCTATTGCGCAGTCCAATATGTACATATTAACAACGAACATGCACAGGTTAATATAGTAGTTCCTCTAACACAAAATAAAAAGTCAGGCAGAAGAGTAGACTTGCCGATACCAATCCTGGTAGGCTCTCTAAAAAGCATTGATCTGAAATATAACAGCCGTTTACGAAGCTCCTGTTTTTAGTGACCTTCTGGCTTCAAGTGAATCTAGACATAAAGGGATGCTGACATTTAAGATCTTTCAGAATAGCGCTGTTATTTATTATTTATAGCACCACGAATACAGTCTCTTCCCACAATCTCTCGTTCTGCCCTCCTCTACCACAATTATTGATTCCAGCACACACACATGACTCGACTGGATGGAATTGCCCTTCACACAGAGACTGTTCCTTCTCTATATCCACACTTTCACGTTTATCCGTCTTCATTTCTATCATTTATTATTTATAGCGTCACGAATACAGCCTCTTCCCACAAACTCCCTATCTACTCTTCTCTAATAATGTAATAAGGTTCCCACACGTTCCTTGATTTAATGGAATTACTTATTCTAGAAAGCGTGGAGGTGTTTATTTTGCGTCTTCTCTACTGTTGATAGCTCCAGGTCACGAAGGAGCTACCTAACGGTAATAACAATGATGATGATAATGATTGTAATAATAATAATTAAACCACACAATAAACAAACAAACATTCATTTCCATGTTTGTACAATGGCTATTCATTGGACTGGCCAGTTCAGCTCTATTTTACGGAGTCTCTTCCTAAGCCTACATCTACACCGAATGTTCTTGATTATAGAATATTCGTTACACACCTCTTACAATCCATTTACATATGACAAATCAAAACTCTTCCCATTGGGTTTCTCATCATTTCTTAAATGTTTCTTTGGTGCACTGGCCCTATAAAGGGCGGTTTACACAGTCAAGCGGTTCGACAGACAAGTATTTGAAGTGATGTTCGAACGTGTGAACGGGGTATTTGGTTGTAGAACACGTTCGACAAACGTGTTCGACAACCAAGTATCCCTTTCACACGTTCGAACATCACTTCAAACACTTGTCTGTCGAACCGCGTTCGACGAACCGTTTGACCGTGTAAACCGCCCTTAAGGGTCATTTTCTTTGTCCGTCCCTGTGCCACACTCATTAAAAAAATAACACACACACGGAGTCTAATTTAGGTACTTAGACAGTGCTAGGAAATACATTATATCAAATCGTTGAGGGTCCAAATCAAAAAGAAAAAAAATAGCAGGCATTCAACAATTGCAAAAAAGGAGTGGAGAAACTGTTATGAATAAGAATCTCTGCCTCATGCGTAAATGCTTATTGGAGAATCAGCATTTTAAATCGTGCTCGTTCTTCGCTTATATAAGTATATAAGAAAAATGTTCTTCTTATCCTTTTAAGTAAATATACATCAGACAGCGATGCGGGATCGCTTGATTGCTCGTCATGCCAAAGTACCTGTTCTCCAGTGTGTGTGTGTGTGATTTTTTTTTTTTGGTCACTATTGGACACAAACTGCTTGAAGCTGGAAAATTAAGGCTAGATGCTTCTCTGTTCTATCACATCGCCGTTGGCTCAAACACGGGACAGACATCTACCAAATTGAGCATTCTACCGTTACGCTACGGTGGTCCCCCCAATAACTCTTAGATTTTCTTAACAGTTATGTAACTGGTATACAGTAAGATCTGGTCAATCCTTTCGCAATTTTAGTTTAAATTACTATTTAGACGCGTATTTCCCATGAAAATATTTTAATATATGCCGTCTAAAGAAACAAAAGTATAAAGTACAAGAAATGTGAAGAGCTATCAACATTCATACTATATAACTACAGCATTCTACACACATACACACACATCCCTTCCTCCCTTGCAGTAAATCCCGCCTTGAATAAACCTTTGTAGTATATAAATGAGATCCAACAGAAAATAGTTTCCCATCCCCCTCCTCCATGGCTCCTCTGTAAATGATGACCCCCGTACGTAAACAAACCTTACAGTGTTGCCAACCCCCCAACACACACCTTTCCTTGATTTTTACTTTCACGAATTGAAATGGATCGTTTTTGATTTTCTGAATTCAATTTATTACATCACAGTAAGATATACTAAAAAGAATATGTTTTCGAAAAAACAAACAAACATTTATTTCCATTTTTGTACAATGGCTATTCTTATACAGTTTAATAGTGGCTTATAAGCAAGACGAGAGTTTCCATTATCTACGTCGCATTCTTATATTTAAATTCAGTTTTGGATTCTAAGCCGAACTGTGATCTAAATAAGTGGAAAAAAAGGGGGGGAGGGGAAAGAAAAATATAGAAAGAAATGGAAAGAAGGTAAACCGTCGGATTATATTTCCTCCTGTCGGGTTCCAGCTTGACAGCTCCCTTGAAGCAAAAAAAGACCCTCGGATTCACTCTCAAAAATATTTTTCCATAATATATTTTCAGGAGTAAATATAATTTCATTTCCGTGTCTTAGGCGCCTTTTTTCCTTCGGAAAGGAACATAAGAGCTGTGCATTGTAATAACACCAATGATGAAATTTTAAAACACGGTGTTCTAATCTTTATGTAGTCTTGAAAAACATCTCTTGGAATCTAAAACACACACACACACACACACACACACACACACACACACACACACACACACACACACACACACACACACACACACACACACACACACACACACACACACACACACACACACACACACACACACACACACACACACACACACACACACACACACACACACACACACACACACACACACACACACACACACACACACACACACACACACACACACACACACACACACACACACACACACACACACACACACACACACACACACACACACACACACACACACACACACACACACACACACACACACACACACACACACACACACACACACACACACACACACACACACACACACACACACACACACACACACACACACACACACACACACACACACACACACACACACACACACACACACACACACACACACACACACACACACACACACACACACACACACACACACACACACACACACACACACACACACACACACACACATATATATATATATATATATATATATATATATATATATATATATATATATATATATATATATATATATATATATATATATATATATATAGGGTGGTACATAACCAGATGCTATGTGAGATGCGAAGAAATCGTGCATTATACCTTTTTGTTATTTTCAAACTTTGTTCATCATTGTATTGCATTGATAGTTTCCAGATGGGCTTGCCCATGTGAATATCAAAGTTCAAGACGGTGAATCTATTCGTGTTGTTGGCTGAATCAAGGCAAATGAAGCTGGGAGCTACCTTCAATACCCTAAGTGGATCGCCAAGAAAATGGGTTCAAGTGCACTTTGCGTCATTGGCATTTGTAAAGGACATGACATCGTCCACACAATAACTAGCTACAGAGCACCAAAAAAACTCTCCCTAGAGAGCAAAAAACATAATTGCAGAAGTGTGCTGGAAGCGATGAAGCAATGCAAAAGTTGTGCAAAAGATCAATGTACTCCAAGGAAAGACTGTGAAGGCAGTTGGTTTGTAAGTATTACTTGTGAGAGGGATTAAAGGTTTTCACGTGATTCCAAAGCCTATAGGATTTGCTGTAACTTATTATAGTTGCTTTTGATTTTTTTGACATACTGTCTCAATGAGAGAAGAGAGACTTCCTTCACCTCTGCCAAAGAGAGATATTTTTAAATGTTTTGCGATTGAACTGCATAACTGGGAAATTCACTGCATCCCACCCCATGGAGCGCATTGGAGCAATCCTAAATAACAGAGTGTAGGGTTATATGTTCCAAGAACGTGACGTTGACTGACATTTAAAAGTAAAGTTTGTTTGCCTTCTGCGGAATGTGTTGGAGGATCTTGATTTCGAATCGCTGCTCTGTTATCTCTTTAACTTGCTGCTACGTTAACAACACTCAGAATTACAAGCTGTGCGAGATGCTCAAAGTTTCCACATCTAATTTTGAGAGCATGATATTCTCTTTATTGTGATACATCATTAGTCATTCTCTCTCTCTCATTATATATATATATATATATATATATATATATATATATATATATATATATATATATATATATATATATATATTGCACAAGAATTCAAAATAAAAAATACAAGATGAATTACCGTAGATACATGCGTGATCCTAAAAATCCTGGCTAGCCCACTGGCATTCTATCACTAGAGAGGATGCAATAAATGAGGAATGCAGTCTTATTGTTATTATAAAATCATCCATAAATGTTAAGCACTCGTTATGAATTTCACGATGTGACTGATTAAACGAATGGGATGACATACCAGATAAGGCAAGCTCACACGCTCACATGCATCATGTTAATAATACAATAACAAAGTTTTTATCATCAGCTGAGAACGTGCAAAGAACAATAGGGGCGATTATCGTCTCCTGAACCCTTTAAGGCAGTTTTTAAGCGACAAATATAGAACTGGGTCCATCCCATCTGCGAATTTGGACATTAGAATAAGTACTTAAATGTTTATTCTGTTGATCAATCCTTACCTCCAACCCCCAAAATATGCATAATACACCCCTCATTCCTCCTAAGAAAACCGCATAATGCATAAGGTAAAACTCCCGTTATACAGACACCATTATTAGAGAAAGACAAAGCTGAGAAAATGGCACACATCGTCCCACAGTCTCGCTTCCTCCAGTCCAGGTGTGTATTTAACTGTCCTTTGTTATGAGGCGCTGGCTACCAGGTGTTCAATAATGGGTAATTTTATTTGATTGAATGAGAAAGAGAGAGAGAGAGAATTTTACCAGGGTTGACGAAGAATCAGTGTAAAAAAAAAATTGCTATTCGTTTTTGAGAAATTATTATTATTATTATTATTATTATTATTATTATTATTATTATTGTTTGTTGTTATATCTACAAACCGCCATTATAACAGATTGGATCTTGCGTAAGAGGGTGATTACGTCAACGCTTGCAATGCAGATATATGACGCCGTATAAAAATGAAAATAAAAAGTCATGCAAGTGAAAATGGAACACGTCTATGCAGTCATATCATTGTCAATCCTTTCCTTTTTTACACTTGCGTGATTTCGATTGTGCCATTCACCTACCGACAACCCCCCCCCTCCCCCCGAGTGCATTGTCTTCGCTGTAAAATGACGCAACGCCTCGCTTGCATATCATTTTCGACGTTAATTTAACGGCACAGCTCTCATAATGTTATTTTACTGAATAATGGAGAAATTCAGTTCCCCATCAACGCCTCTTAATTTAATTTCGCTCTTTAATAAACTCGAATTCCTCCATGATGATATTACTCTATGATTCTCTCTTCCTTAAGGGGGTTTATTGATAACTGTATGTATTAGTCATCCTCTCTCTCTATCTCTCTCAGTTCTGTGACAGTGGTGCTAATGGGGCTGATGTGTTACTAGCTCTGGGTTATTTTTACGAGGGAATCCCATCCTCTTAAGTTTAAGCCCACCTGCTACACAGCGATAAAATAGCGATCTCGTTATTAATTGAAGCCACAACACAAACGTACACACATACACATACACTCAAGACAGATTTATAAATCCAGTATGAGAAAATTGAGAAATTGTCACTTCTTCATCTGTTAGCCAGTTTTACCCTCGATTTCATTCGTGCTTTATCAAGCTCAGGTTGATGTGATATTAACATAGATGTATTCACGGAAAAGTGGTATAAAGATGAAAAAAATGTCTAAGTCCAACTCGAATGAGATGTAAATGATTTTCCTATGGACTAGATAAATAATGTAAAATCGCTAGCCTAGGCCTAAATTGCGTATTACACTACCTGACAAATAATTAATTAGTAATTTATAAAAAAATAAAATAAACTTTACACTTTCATATTTCGATCGATTGCCGAAACAATATGCAGTAATTATAAATGTTCTTTTAAGATCACAATAATGCAAAGTATGCTGCAATACTTATGCACAAAAAGTTGCAATATTTTACACATTCACTCACAAATCATATGCAATTGCTCAATAAAAGTTATAGCACCAATTCACACACACACACACAGATATATATATATATATATATATATATATATATATATATATATATATATATATATATATATATATATATATATATATATATATATATATATATATACACCCTCTTATTTCTAATAGCTTCTAACTTGTCTTGGAGAAATCGCATAATCCAAATTTTTAAATCTGCATCAAACAATTTGCCGGTTCTGTTTCGTTTTCGTAATTACTTTTCCTCTTCAGTTACTTAAAATCTATAAATGTGTTATCCGTCCATGCTTAGAATACTGCTCGCATATCTGGGGTGCTTCTTCTTATAGTTATCTCCTTGATAGGGGTTGAATCTAAGGCAGTCGGACTCATTAATGACCCTTCTCTTAATTCTAATCTGGATTTTCTTTCTCTTCACGGTAGGGTATCGTCCCTTTCTCTTTTCTATCGATACTGCTTCCATCAGTGCTCCGATGAGTTGGCGAGTTGCATCCCTCCCCCACTGCCGAGGCCGCGTAATACTCGCCAAGCGGCCTCGTCTCACAGGTACTGTGGGGAGATTTGTAGCTCGCGGAATGGTCGGTGCAGCGACTGCTTCTTCCCATCTACCTCCAAACTCTGGAGCTCTCTTCCTCCTTCAGTCTAATCTTATAATCTATCTTCCTTCAAAAAGCGGATCTATCGTCATCTCAGGGCCTAATCCAGCCATATCTCTAGGCCTCAGTACTTTGACTATTCTTTCAGCCTGTCCTTATCCTTTGAATATCATTACCCTACTCTGCCTTCTCCTTAACCTTTTTCTTTTCCTTCATCTTAATGTTTTTTTTCGTGCCCGGGCCCTTATTGATGAGGGCAGTTTTCTTGCCTGTCCCGGTGTTACACTAAAAAAAAAAATACGGTCAAATATGGTTGGAATAGGACCATTAAAGAAAATAATGTGTAAAAATATTTAAAGTACTTATTAAGTTCGTGGCCTAATCTGGTCACCCTCTCAGAGTACAATGCAAAATACGCACACACACACACACACACACATATATATATATATATATATATATATATATATATATATATATATATATATATATATATATATAACACACACACTATAGTGCCTTCCTTCGAAATTAAGCCTAAGCATTCTTAATTAATCTAAAAAAATGGGGAGGGGGAACGAAACAAATGGTCTGGTGTCGGTGCGTGGGAGGGGGAGGTCATTAGTAAAGATTTATCTCACCGATAGCCTAAGATCTCCACATTTCCCCTGCACCCAAGCGTTTTAATAGAAGGGAGGGAGGGGGAAAAGCAAACGCACCTCTTGTCTCCTTATGACGTCATCGAGGTTATAACGGCCCAGAGGAAGTGGCCCTGCTGCAGATATATTCTGGGAGGAAATTTATCCTTTCCAAGAAAAGATTCGAAATATAAGTAATACCCCCCTCTCTCTCTCTCTCGCTGTAAAGGCATCTAACACTTGGTTATCTTAAATTCTGAGCCGAACTATAAGGAAGAAACTAGACAACATGAGAAGCGAAAAAAACAACAACATTATTTTCAAAGGAATAATACAGAATAAATAAGACTCCTGATGTCATAGAAATGGCATTTCGGATTAAACTTTATTGCAGGAACGTGTCTAGGAGTATTGGAAGAGGGTAAGGGGTCGATCCCGTGGCAAGTTTATTAAAATACCTGCTGTACTTGTTTGCAGACGAGCTAATTACCTAATGAAAAACATACAACAGCCTGGAAATCACGTCAGACAGGCTTAGAAGCAGTTACATATTGCTGAAAATACTGTACTAAAAGAGCAGAGAAATCCCCCCCCAAAAAAAAAAATAATATCGTATCTGACCATGATAATAAAGTCAAAATTTATGAACAGAAAATTTTTTAAAACTGTCACCTTATTCTATTTCTTTTAACATCTAAAGAATAATTGCAGATTATCTAATCATCAGAGTACATAATAATAATAAATCAGTTGAAAGTAGTACAAGCCAGAATAGGTAAAAGGGGGAAATCTGGTTAAGGAAAAGGGGGCGTGTCTGGGAGGCCAGTGGGAAGGGGTGCCTCGTAAGAGAACATCCGAAAAGTCTTTATTTCCCCCCGGGGTTGGCCGGAACGCCACTAACCAACTTCGCCAGAGATTGTTAGCTGGACGGATAATTAAAGCCACTTAACTCTCCCAGAAGATGAAACTTAATGGAGTGTTGTCCATAACTTGATAGAACTTATATTCCCTTGAGGAAAGGGAAACCTACTCTCTTCAACTACACTGCCGCCATCTGGGGAGGAGAGGCAGACAAACTTCTTGTACGGGGAAGATGAAAGCGGGAAGGCTTTACGGGGGAGCTAATATGGAAGTATCAATGAAAGAAAACAATAAGTTGGACAGTATTTACGAAAGTAAATATTAATATTAGTAGAGTAGTTCTCTAACTACTAATGAATCTCTCTGAGACTTTACCTTTTGTGGCTTGTTGACATCGATCGACTGGAAACGTTCAAGATTCCGGCGGTCAATCCTGCAGAGAGAAAAATAAATCAAAACATGTTTACTTAAGAATTTTTTTATTTGTTTCATAATGTCTGCTAAAACTGTAACCCCTTCGAATTTATTTTAGTATCCCTCAGTTTGTTTATTATTGTCTTCCCTTCGTAGTAAATAAAAGTTAGGGAAAGATAAAATTCTAGGAAAAACAGAACCCATGCATTCGGATGACTCCATCTGTAAACTAAAAAACTTTAACTATTCCCTAAGCGTGAACGTAAAGACATTCTGATTAAGTTTAGTATTTTTATTATTATTATTATTATATTATTATTAATGTTGTTACTATCGATTATCTTTGTGGCAGAACGGTTAGGTTCGAGGCCCGCCACGATCTGAGGTTAGAAAGGGCATTTACTCAGGATAACAGTCGCACTTGCCAAAACCAAAGTCCTACGCAAGAAGGCACAGTCTTAGCCCTTAATAGAAAAGGGGAGTTCGTGACGTAACACCGACCACAATGGTGATGGTTTGGTAGACAATTCCATCTTCGTAATTCCCTCGTAAGAGTGAAGTAATATGGACGGGTGAGCTAAAAAAAAAATGAAAGGGGGATGGATGGGGACTGGTAATGATTAAAACTGCGCTTTCTCCCAATGATTCTATAGTAGTGGCTACCCTGGTAGCTTTTTTTTCTTTTATGACTGACACCAAGACCCCCCCCCCAAAAAAAAAAAATAAATAAAACTGGTCTCATCGGGCCTGGGCACGAAAAATACATAAAAGTGAACAGAGATGCGATGGGTTGTGACTTTTCAGATGTAAATGGATAATATGAGATGTGTAACGAATATCCAAGAATATTCGTTGTTGATGCAGCCATAGCTTAAGAGGAATATCATGGTGAAACATCATCATCATCATTATTATTATTATTATTACTATTATTATTATTATTATTATACGATTTATTTCTGACAACCAAATCAACGGTGCTGCTAGTAAAAGCCCTTACCCAGCAGGAGGTGGCACGATTATTGGATAGAAGCCATCCCCTACCTTAGGCCTTCAGTGTAACAAATTAACACCCTATCCATCATCGTCACCGCTTATTACTACTCTCTCTCTCTCTCTCTCTCTCTCTCTCCTCTCTCTCTCTCTCTCTCTTGTTTACAACTTCTTGCTAAGAGCATCTGAAGAAAATTCTTGCTACGTTAAAGGAGCTACCTGTGAATTTTTTTTTTCCTAATCACCTATTACACCTAATACCTTGCTCCCAGGAGATAAAACAGCATTAGCACTGAGAAAGTACGATGATATGTATTTCTGCTCTACTTTGTTTTATCTTAAGATTCAGTAATTCAAATTGACTAGTGGTAATTACCGATATCCTGGTTTGCAATATATACAATATAAGCCTAGGAATCTATACCGTACATCTGGGGGGTTTTGCGTATAGCCTATTGAAAGTTGTTTATGCCTAGAAACACTAGTAAAGGGTAATGCAATAATAATAATAATAATACACTCCCCCTTTACATGGGGGATTTCGACCACTGCATATGTACAATTGTACTACTCATTAGTGTACATGACTTTTTCGCTATGTAGGCCAAGACATATATACACATACATGCATGTATACACATCCATACATTACCCGGATAATTGTCGAGAAGTGCTACAACGGGGTCCCCCTTTGTCCTAATTTCAAAATAAAGGAATTTTGTGTATATAATACTTATACTGTAAAAGCTTATACACAGATCATACCCATTATGTATACATTTTCCACAAATAGAAGGGAAAAATGTAAAAAAAAAAAAATGGTTTTATCGTGAGAGGGAGAGCAGGTGTGAATGCAATGTTTATATTCCCTACCTGCGGAAAGAGCAATTCACTAAAAAAACCTTAAGTGAATTCTGATACTTACGACAACTTACGCTTGGGAGCAATGTTACAAAGTTACACACACACACACCACACACACACCACACACACAAAACAGTGACAATGATGTTGGATATTAATGACAAACTCGCCCCCCAAAGATCTGAGAAAAAAAAAAGCCAAGAAAATGTAACGCGAATCGTAAGAAAAAGCATAAAAGTCAGTGAATTTTGTGTGAGATTTCCCTAACATTTGCTATCCCATTTATGGCGTTGATTCCTTCCACAGACAAAAATAGGTACATAGCGTAGAGAGAGATGATCAGACTGAGGTAAAGAACAAATCAATATAATATTCATATTATCAATGTGCTTGATTTGAAGAAGCTTTATAGAAAATCCAAACCAAATTTATTACACCAAAAATTTAAAAAAAAATTACAAATAAAATCTCCAAGGACAAACAGTACTTATAAAATAATACTAATCATAGTAGGCTTAACTTCGTTTCTGTCTATAAGGCTCTTGGTTTGAGAGCTTTTGTAGTGGGGGAGGAATCATTGAAGAAGAGTGTTTAACAGGTCTTAAACATACCCAAACGAGAAACTGATAAGCTGTTTAGTGGTATGATTGGCCTACTAGCGCCTAACTAGCCGGACAGAGGCTAGTAATACAGTACAACAGTAAAATACGAAACGCAGATTTTCGAGAAAGCCTTCAAAAGTTTTGATATCAAATGTTCTCGGACCCCCCCCCCCCCCGGTAATGTTTCTACCGGACTGACCAATACTCGTATTTCTGGAAAGGAAAAAATATTTACTCAAATGACTTCTCGGTAGCCTTATACTAAAACTAAATGAATGGGTGAGTTAAAAGGTACGGCAGCCGTACTTACACAGCCAATCATATCCATAACGGAACTCGATGAAAATGGCATTTTGATCTTCTCTAAGTGCAAGAAGATAATTAAAAAGCAACATGGTACGGGGAAAAGGATATCATATTTCGGGAAGGGTGGTAGATGGTATGGGTCATGGGTGGGTATCTCACATATCGCTAGAGCTAATAACGGAAAGGTGTGGATCTGGAATGGGGATGTGGTGGTTGATTGGTTTGGGAGGAAGTGGAATATAAGGAAATAAAGGAAGTTACCAAGTTTTTAGATCTGGATCCCCTTCAATAATAATAATAATAAAACAAGATGTACTAGCGAAAATACTATTGCTACTACTACTGCTAATTATACAAGTAATCGTAATAATGATAAAACGCGTACAAACGCAAGGAAATACGCATTTGACAGTCCAAAAAATCTCTGGATGATTTAAATGTACAAAATGTTATCAATTTCCGCATGACTCGACAAATAAAGCTACGGCACTAATATTTCAAGTCATTACACTTACCTCTTAGAGAAGTTTCAAGGTCAAAGGGCACTTTCCTAATTAGAGGAGTCTTCTCATGAGAAGAAAACAAGTGGTTCACCTCACATTATCTTTGTTGCTACACATCGTTATCTGAACTTATCACTTTAATCGCCTATGGAGGCTCTGAATATGAGATAACCGTTCAGTGCGAAGACTATCGTTGTATGGGTAAGAGTGCCCCATCGAAGATACCTTCCTTACTTATACCAGAAACATTCACTGTTCACAGTACACCGAACACAATATGGCAACCATGGCGGATCTGCTTGCGACAAGAAATCATCTTTCGATGTTGAGTGAATAGTGAAGTTTGCAAAAATAAAAATCCATTTTAATTTACTATTTTAGTGAATGATAATCACATATGAAATTCTACAGATTTTTTCATTATATTAAACCCAACCAAAAAAAAAAAAAGAGTAAAATAGTTCGTTTCGAATTTGTTTTTTTTTTACTTGTGTAAATATACATGTATTTTTGTTTGTTTATTTCCCAAAGACTGTTACATACTTCCGTAAGAATTTTTCGTTTATTATTAATAAGGAAAAACCAATTTGATAATGTAAGAATAGTTTTGTTACGCCATGATCGAATGTCAGTCCCAGAAACCCTCATTCTGAGATAAGTTGTTGTGCGGAGAACTTCACGATGGAACCTACTACAGCCGCAAGTGCTTACCTATGTTCTGATGCTATAAGGATGTACGCTGGTGCTAATGTCTATAGGGCACCACGAGTAAGCATTAATGCACTAGCTGCTGCAAGTACGTAATGTATTTTTTGACTTAAAATTTTCTCGTCCCGCAAGTATATATTTCACTTCCTTGAAGTAAGTGCGAGTCCCTATTAATTATTATCCGTTATATATCCTGTCGGTGTTTTAGAGATCTCAACTTGCTTATGTTTATTAATATCAATATTTGCAGTAGATATTGGCATTTAGTCGGACTAAAAATTGTAATATTAGAATGACCGTTATCAAAATTATTGTTATCCATCATAATTCAAACGAAGTAAACCTTCCTAGAGGAAAACTATTTCGATTTAATATCATGTTTTGAGATAGGTCTCATCCTTCAGTACTGTAGTATATATTTTTTGACAGCCTGTGATCTGTTACCTGCGACTTTGATATTTTAAAAGATTTTTCATTTGTTTTGAGCAAATTCAAGCTAATGTATATTATAATGCATATTTTATGATGTTTGCTATTGTTTCTTTTTTATGTTGGCTTCCCTCCAATTGGGGGAGACAGCCAAGGTTGATAGATAATAAGCATAAGTACCGATGACCCACCTCGAAAAATACAGTATTATTTTTCAATGCCATATGAATTACAGCACTTGGATTAGGCTATATGAGGAATAGATAAACACTACATTGAAATATTTGAATCATTCCCAGAATAGGCAGCCAATACAATTGCTGGTACTTAGTTTGTTATTAAGGCAAAAGTCATGTTAACCTAACTTAGCTTAGGTCACGTTACTTTTTTAGCCTTTTGCCACATATCCAGATTAAGTTCCCAGACTTACATCAGGTGCCTATTCTGGCACTGCTCCTATTTTATCCAAATTAATTTTGAGTTCACTGATATTGCTATACATTGTTTTGTAGGTTTAGGACTTGCATAAATATGGGAAAATGACTCAAATCTCCGTCAACTTGACTTCATATGACATTTTCAAAGCATTTAACCAGTCCAGCCTACCTAGCGTCTGGGTATCAGATTATTTAATTGAAATATTCAAAAAAGCTAGCCTGTAAGATCAGTAATAATCAAAATAATGTGAGATAGAAGGGCTAATTACAAATGTATCATCAACAAAATATTTCATATGTAATTATGCAGATACCCTATAACAATTGTAATACAGTATATTTCAACTCTCAAAGCCATAAAAATGAAAACAAAAATATTAGTTCTATGTAATAAAACACTACTCATGGTACCTACACATCCCACACCAGTTTCAGTCCACAACTCCCTTTCCAGTAAACCCTTTCAATATTATATCGGCACCATGGTTTTCTTTTTATAAGGGTGGACTGTCTCGGTGAATATGGTATTGTTATTATTAAGAAGCTCTTAACCTGGATGTATTCAAGAACATCTTCCCCTTTCCCATCAAAATACTGAATACCCAACTCTAGATCCGTGCTGCTGTAGGCAAGCTTGCTGTAGACATTGAATTGACAAAAGTTATTGGAATATGGATGTGTTCAGGTCAAAGTTAATTCAGGGGAAGTTATTCAGGTAGTCCAGACATTCATATCAGTTAGCCGTGAGTAAGACATTGATGCAGTTATTGAAGTGCTCCAAACATTTGTAATACATGGAGGAAGCAGACAACATGGGTAAGTACTTATTGGTGAAGCGTGGCAAATAACCACAAGCAGACCCTCAAGTTTTGTCCACCCTCATCCACTACTGTATGTTGAATGGCTTCTGGAAGGTTATTTATAAGAGGGAGTGAATACGAGTTCCTCATAAATAAGTCTGCTTTGTTATTGGTCACTCCTTGTTGTGCTGTAACATACCTGAAGTTTACTCTAAAGAAAGTTATCCATTTGTGTAAGTACATTATTGTTTTGTGAATATCAGTGAATCAAACTGAACATAAATGTTTATTCAGTATTTTTCCCTTTTATATATTGACCCTTTCTTGTTATAGCTTGCAGGATGCCCACAACCAAAGGGAGAAAAAATTCGGCCTAACAGTAAAAAAAGACAAAATATAACCGTTAATTCTTTTTAGTACTATTGGATTATAGTCTTATATTTTGTACCCTTTTGAATATAACCATTAATTCTTTTTAATACTTATGGTTTATAGTGTTTTATATTTTGTACCCGTTTGTCTTCCTAAATTGCTTACTCTAGCTAAACCTTTTAATGAGAATGAGTCTATATGATCAATAAACTAAATAAGTTAAATATGCAGTAGAATACAAAAACTTCTGCATTACTTACGAAGGAAATACTCTTCTTGAAAATATGTCTTTAGATTTATGGAAAAGGAAATTATTTTTAAGCACCTGTATATTCGTTTCTTTAATTATTTATTTAATTTTTGCTATTTTTGGCAAATTGGGCTAAATATACCCCCATAATTTGTAACTTTTTTAATGTATACATGAAATGTGGATATAATAGCATAGTGTGGTGCTGAATTTATACTCTATGCTGTATATTGAATATTTCCATACCAATTGAAAACTGGGATAGGTATTCACGTTAATTTTAATAATAATAATAATAGTAATAATATTAATACTTACTGTACATCTGTCTTCGTCACAAGTGCATATGTGCAGAATGCTGAGACCCCCAGAGTAGCAATACCCATGATTGAAACCAGGGGTATAAGCTGCAAATAAAAAAGAGAAAATGTGAATATCCTTTAAATTTTAGTCACGGATCCATTTCCATACTTACATCTACACAGTGTATTCTTGCATATTCATTACACATATCTTCTTATCCTTTACATCTGACAAGTCACAACACTCCCCATCTCTATTTTTCATAGTTTTATGTTTCTTCGTACCCTGGCCCAGTGAGGGCAATTTTCTTTGTCATCTCGGAGTCACACTCATAAAAAAAAATTGCCTGCCTCGTTATACTAACTCTGCAAACATCTTTATGTTTTGTGTACAATGTATATTGTTGCGATTACTTTATCTTTTATAGTGGATTGTTTTGTAGAGGAAGTTGCTAAATGCTACTTTCAATTAAAGTGGTATTACTCTAGCTAAACCATTTGATGAGAATGAGTCTGTATGATTAGAACTATAAATTATTTAAATACAATTATAGCATGTTTTTGGTATTATACAATGGTATTAGCATTTGTGTATAAATGTCAGTTGATTTTTTGTAACTGCTGTTTTATTATTTTACAGCTAAAAAACTTTATTCCATTTAGAGCATAATATGACAAGTACTGCACCATATTATTTTATTATTTTTTATATTTCTTGTCTTTTAACAGCTGGGACTGTTGGTTTGGTCAAAGGTGACCCAAAGATGGATGGTGTTTCAACCCATGAACACATGAATGGATCATCAGGTGCGTCTCAAGGTGGCTCCTCGGGACGGTCATCACCCTCAGGTTTGTGCAATGTGACTCGTGGCTGAAGGCATTAAAATATAAAGTTATTATATTCATTGACTTACTTTATTTTTGCTTTTCAGTAGTTATCACTAACAAGTACAGTATCAAGATGCCTGTTCCATGCAATTTGTATATAAAAGAATTGCTTGCATTAACTACCAAAAGTAGCCTGTCTTGGCTATGAAGATAGATTAGTGTGGTACAGTATTCCACATTCAGTATAAAATGTATTATTGTGGAAGTACTTGTCTTACGAAGAAATTTCATGTTAGTTACCACATACTGTACAGTATTAACATTTTTATTTAGCTTTCTTGGCCATTTATGGTCTGATTACATTAACTTCAGCCTTGAGGGTCTTTGCTTATTGTTGTATCTGAAACTAGTTGCTTCATATTGTCACCTTGTGTTAGATTGTCTGCAAATTGTGTGTTGTTTTCCCCTCATTAGGTGTAGAGGTATAGCTAGGTCTATACAGTATAGTTATTTTAATATTTGGATTTTCTATGTGTAAGGTGGTGATTATGTACCTTGTAGTTACTTCATAGGATATTCATTTTTATGTTTATTACAATTAATTTTTATGCAGGCACCTAGGTAGCAACCGAGCTGTAGTATTTGAGATATGTAGCACTGATGTGGTGGCTAACTAGTACTGCAATTATTTGTTAATCAGGTTACATAACTTTTGACTGAGCTACAGACATAAACCAGTAATTTTCATGTTACACAAAGCACTGATATAGCTGTTAGAAACATTATAATAATGCTCTGTTAGCGGTACATGACACTCAAACTTTAATACAGCATTATACTATAAACTTGAAGAAACTTATAAAGAGAATGTATTTATTCAAGAAATTTTTGCTAAAACATTAGTTGAATACAATATCATACGATCACTGTATGATGAAAACTTGTGCACTGAAGGCTACTTCATAGGCCACCAAATTTAGTGCCTGATCATTTTAAATCTTTTGGGTAATACATACCATACCTCTACTTTTGATGGTAAACCAAAATGTTCTTAAAAGTGGCATAACAGGGTGTCATATTTATTTGTAATTATTATCAGCTATATATTAAACCAATGATGTAAAAAAAAAATAAGGAAATAACTATTTAAATAAACAATGAACATAGTACAAAATAGCCATTTTTCTGCACTTTTTGAACTTCTCACAAATTGTAGACCAAACAATAAACAGTACTTTAGCCTTCTCTTTAGAATCATGGGATAGCTGAGAAAGTAGATGGATGCATGCATTAAAACTGGCCTGTTTTAGTTGTTTGCTATTTTCTTGTTATTTCCTTTTAACAGATCCTGCCCCAAACAAGATGTTTGTGGGTGGCCTCTCTTGGCAGACCACCCCTGATAAACTTCGTGAATATTTTGGTGCCTACGGGACAGTGAGAGATGTTCTTATCATGAAAGATCCTGTCACACAGGTGAGGATGCTTGGGTGGTGGGGGCGGTGGTATTTAGTCCCTCCTCCACTCTCCCCTTCAGTTGCTCAACTTATCATGATGGAATATAATTACAAAAAAAAATGTAATGAAGCATTGGAATGCTGATAAAAATGTGGAAAATAAGTCATTTGTATTTACAAAATATAAAGGATTGAAAGCACAAAGGAAGGAGCCTTGCCGAAAAATATATATGTTGGGGGAATTATTTTGGCATAAAAATTTCAACTAGTCTTTGGGAACTGTTTGTATAAAAGACTTCAACTTTAGGGACTTTTTTTTATAATTTATTTATTATTTTCAGTTAAGTGTGACTCATCTTTATACAAAATATAGTTGTAATTCATTACTCCTGGTAAAATTTTGATTGATGTGGTGGGCTCC
Organism: Halocaridina rubra; assembly: GCA_037179515.1. NCBI lineage: Eukaryota > Metazoa > Arthropoda > Malacostraca > Decapoda > Atyidae > Halocaridina > Halocaridina rubra. The sequence continues at coordinate 25,497 of JAXCGZ010023327.1, forward strand.
AATCAAAAATATTTTGTCAAAGTATTTATGTGAAATATTCCAAGGACTGTAGTTTAGGGTACTTTTAAGTATTATTACTTTTATCTTTTTCTTATATTAAAATATGCATTCCCAACAGAGTGCTGCTACTGTATATTTTTTCTCATTTTTTTAAGTCCTGCTCAGGTTGCAATTGGTAAATATTTTCAGTTTATAAATTGTCATTAAAAACATCCTCTTTACTTTTTTTAGTCTTTTATTGTTACTTACTCTTTTATTTCTTTGTTTATTTAAATGCAGCTTGAACCTTTAAGCTAAATGGGGAAAATATATCTGTATCCTTAAGGTGATATTTTTGCTATTAATGTAACTCGTTTTCGTTCAATATTCGTGTTGGAAAATTCGTACGAAAGAAATTACTAGTGAATGGGATTAACACACTAAACAGAAACCATCCATCGGTCAGATGAGGCACCAATTTTTATTTGTTAACAATTTTCTACCCATCTTAATGGAAGCTGTTGCAACAATTTGTCCCTTAAGCGAATGGTATTTCCCCCCCTCCCTTTTGGTCCAATCATACGTTCCCCTTTCACAAATTCTTCAGTGTTATATCTGGTGTCTTACTGGATGACTTTTTGTGCCAGTTGCCCAAAAAATAGAAAAAAATGTCCAGAAACAAACCTGCCTATCACTTGTAGTTATGGCTCAAAGGAACCCGTTTGGAGGAAGTAACGTGCTTATTATTTCTATTTTTCACGTAAAAATCGTAGAATTCCTGTCTATCACTTGCATTTTTGCTCAGAGAAATCCAAATTTTGAAGAGTATTAGCTTATCATATGCTTTTTTTTTTCTTGAAGAAACTTGTGTCCAGGAGCAAACTTGCCTTTGCTCAGCATCTTTTGGTTATGAGAAAAAGCTACTTCTAGGTTCTCTACGAGCACAACATACTAGGCATTTGTTTCTTTCTTGGAAACCTGTAGGTATATTCTTGGGCAGCTGGTGCTTTTGTTTCCAGTATGACACGGCCTTACAAGTGTATATGGAATGCCTCCACTTCTCTATAACCAAGTGGAAACATTAGGGTATAATTATTATCATTAGTTAGTACAAGTTGCTGCCAAAGAATGTGATCATTTTATTATTATCATTATTATGCATGATATATTATCTATTTATATTATAGATATTGAAATTATTCTTCAATCAACCACCAATTATTAGATTCATTATTTATTGTCAATGTATTAGTTGCATATGTTATTTGTCCTCTCATGTCTCTAGGTTCTGAACCGTGCTTTATGATGTGAAAAGCTTTAACATTTAGACATTTTTTACATATGTTCTAGGCATTTGTGTCGCCTATGTTTGACGTAGCTTCATTGCCATAGATATTTCTTTGTTAAGTTGAGAAATTATTTCTCTTATTACGAATTCAAACATTTAATAATGCCTGGTAGACCAAACATTTACTGGACTCTTTTCACTGAAGTTTTCATGGCGAACCTGGATTTTCTCTCCAGAATTAAATATTTAAGAAGGGATCATATTTTTATGTTCATGGAGGAACTGTATTGTAGTCGTTTACTGAGAATTGCCTAAGTACTTTTATGCTCTGTCTCTTGTAGCACATGACTTTTTCAGATATGATTGCAACATTGCAATAGAAATTACATCACATATTGCTATTTCCACTATTAGGAATTCAGAGCAGGTGATCTTGTCATCTCTAATACCTCTTATCTTGCTGATTGAATTTACATTACATATTACTATATCCATTTATAGGATTTCACAACAAGCAATCTTGGTATCTTTTCATGTCTGTGCATTGTCACTTAAATTTTTTTTTGCAAATTTTCATATTTGTTTATTATTTATGCTCTTGATATCTCTTGTTTTCTTCTATTTTTTTTTTTTTTAATCCCTTCAAGATAACACGAGCTTTTCCTACCTTTTGGATATGAATATATGTATTAAGTGACGAGAAACGTGTTTTGAGCTCTCCAAAACAATCTAACAACATCATTATTATTATGCCTTGATGCTGGACTCCTCTACTTTTTATATTCAGGCTTCTTAAACTACTTATTTTGGTACATTGAATAGCTGTAACTCTGGATTAGGACACGTTTTAATACCCATAATGTCATTAAAACCCATTTTCTTGTATTGCTTGGTAAACTTACTTCATAATCTTTAAACATTCCTTGGAAAAGTGGGAACTTTCCAATCATTCATTTCAGTTAATGTACTTTCAGTGAACTTCAAAATTGATGGCCTGTTGCAAACTCAAAATAATCCATATTATGCTTCCAGTAATGTGAAGGGCTTATCCCGATTTCTTTTATATTCTTCAATTAAACAGAGGATCTTTGATCATTTTTTTTTTTTATTGAAATAGCAGTCATTTTGAGTGGCTTTTTTCAATTTTCTTCATAACAACCCACTTCAGGGCTGTGTATCTTTTTATCATATTTAAAACTCAGATCTGTCTACTTATTTTCATGCTTTTCTTCTCTAAAATTATTAAATTCTATTACAGTAATCACACTATAGGTATATCAGTTATTGTGCCACTGTTGAATAAGCCACAGACTACTGATTAAAAAAAATTGAAGATTCTTTCATTGGAGAAGTCTGCAGAATAACTTTTTTTTTTTACTTGTTTGACAAGTCTGGTGTTGGTAAGATTTTCTGTTTTGCCAGTGTATTTTGTAAAAATTATTGCAGATATTGGACTTCAGTATTTATTTCACAGCTGCATTGCAACAATTGTTTATTCCAAAAGACTTCTACTTTATGTATGGAAATATGTCATAAAAAGTGTATCAATTCTGCTTTGATTATAGAGGACAAATGCAGCGATCTACCATTTCCTAGGAGATATTTATACATGATAATTGAAGTCAGCAGGAAGAATTGAAAGAGGCTAATGGTTGTTTTGAGGCTTGTGCTCGAAAAATAGGGGTATGAGGGGTGCCAAGAAACCTTACTAGTGTTAAGACTATGAAGGGCCCTAAAACAAATCCCATTAGGTTAGGAGAATTGAGGTTGGTTGCGAGGTAGGGAGATTGGGGGATTGAGTAGAACGGGGAAGGAAGGGAATTGGAAGCCATGTAAGTCCACTACACTTTTGGACTCGATAGCTTTCTGTTTCATTTGCCTCGACATACTACTCATTATTTGATGAGAGTAGTTGCTCTTCATTCAACATTACACTCAGTCGTTTCTAATTGATAATGAATATTAGATATGATACTATTGTAGATTCCTTTTTTTTTAATATGCTTAAAGTACTTCTTATCCATGTTAGGCCTTATTATGATTGTCTAACTTGTTATTAACTCTCAGATTAATTTTTGAAGGAAGTCAAAGAGTGGAGAACCCAAGAAATATGGTGAGAGGTGAGACCATAGTTTGAAGTCGGCCTTTTTTGCCATTGGTCGATGTTGACTTGATTTTATGTCGCACAGTCTCACAGATTACTGTATTGGAAGTGGTGTTTTTAATTTTACGTTGGGCAGTCATGTGGTGTATATTTGAGTGGGTTCAACAAGCAATTGTGTAGTAAGGTGCAACCCATATGATTGTAGAGGATCATAATTTTATGATACATAGGCTCACTGACTCTAGCAAGACCACAAGACACTTTCTAATGCCACCTCACTGCTAAATAACTTTATTTTTTTTTATTTACTGAATTGAAACTCTACAGGAAGTTTTAATAAGGTACCCTAAGTGCTAAGTTGAAGAGAGGAGGTGAGCGAGGAATGTGTTTGGTAGTCTTTCTTGTATGCCCACAGGAGAGTAGTTATAAAATTCTAGATGATTTTAGCCAGAGTGTAGCATTATAAATTTGCTGAGATGTTTTGTTTTTTAAGTACTGCTGGTTACGGTTATGCTACAGTTGGCTGACGTTGGGGCATTGTGTGATTTGTAAGCCTTTTATTTATTTCTTAAATGGTATTACAACACGTTTGGTACTGGTAGTATTGATGGGAATAACAAGCAAATATGCAGTTAGATTTTTTTTTATTTTGTGTAATATGGAGAAAGTAGCATAAGTGAGATTATTGTAAATTGATCCTTGTTAATGACATAGACTTTGTGCAATAATTGAAATTAATTACTCTAGGCTCGCTCTAATTATTATGAATAATCTTTCAGTAACCAAATTGCTTTAACCCCTCAGAATGTACAGTTGGAATGCACAGTCCTTTGATACATGTATAGTAATGCCTTTATCGGCATTACAGTATATACTGTATATGTAAACATATACGCATAAATAACTTCTATTAAGTAATAAATGGTCATGAAAGTGTACATAAGTCAGTCGAATTAACTGCATATATCTGACAAGTCAGAGAATGTTAATATATTACTGATATATTGCCAGGATTCATGTATTGGTAATGTTTCTCACTTCAACCATTTATTATGGCTTTTTCAGAGGAGTCGTGGCTTTGGCTTCATCACATTTGGAGATGCAAGCAGTGTTGAAAAGGTCATTGGCGTACCCAATCATGTGCTGGATGGTAAAAAAATTGACCCCAAGCACGCTACACCCAAAAACAAGGGACGTACGAACCGCACAAAAAAGATCTTTGTTGGTGGTGTCAGTCAGGAGACAAGTGCAGATGAAGTCAAGGCATACTTCTCTTCCTTTGGAAAGGTGAGGAATGTAATCTTATATTTGAAAAACAATTCCGTGTAAGTTATCTAATGTTTTCTAAAATCAGAGTATGATTTTGTGACTTTTTTCCAGAGGCTGCAGAGTGTTCTCAACCATATAAAAGAAAATTAAAATATAAATAACAAATACTTTATCCTTTAACCGTAATAATTTGTTCATTCGCATTCATGCACACCACATATAGCATATGAGATCAAACCATTGCTAGAAATGAATTTCCGGATCCCTCTTTTCAATTAATAACAATGTACCCAACCATGTTCTAACCTCTGTGTGTCCGGCAGTTTTTTGGATGTCCAGGCCTCGCTACCTATTCACTTTTGTATGTGAGCAATGCTCTCACTACCTCATTTGATGTATGCTGTTATAAAAATTGAAATTCCAACTTTTCCATAATTCTTGCTCGAGGAACTTCATTTAAATACTACCTTGCTTTTATCGAAGAGTAATTGCGCAATTTGTTTCTAGAATGTGTTCTAGCTGGCAGGCCATAGTAGTGATGCTGTAAGGCAGGAATGTTCTAGGTTTACCTTGTAATCTTATCTGTATGTTAGTATAGACAAATCGTATTGATAGCTATATTTTGCCTAGTGTCCTTGAAGATATTCTGTATTAAAATATACAGTATATATATATATATATATATATATATATATATATATATATATATATATATATATATATATATATATATATATATATATGAGTAAGCACAAACTGTTAGCATACACCACTAAAGGGTAAGGAAGCCCATCAGTGGAACAACTCATAGAAAAAATAAAGCTATATTTCGGGTCCTAAAGAACCCTTCTCAAACTTGAGAAGGTATCCAGTTAGGACCCAGAATATAGCGTTATTTTTTCTGTGCTGTTTCACTGGTGGGATTCCTTACCATATACACCTAGTTCTTAGAATAACGCGAAGATAGGTTCTCAGAAGTGCCATGTATTTTAATTTTCACGTAATTTAACGAGTCATTTTCCATAAGAAACAATGATAATGGGCGTAGATACATTCTACAACCATCCATAGACACTTTTATAAGATGAGTAAAACATATTTTATAAGTACATAAAGCAGAAAGACCTGTAGTTATTTATATTAACATGTAAATAGTGTACAGTATAAAAGATATACTGTACAGATTTACTGTACAGTAAACAAATTAATGCACTATTATGCAGTGGGCAACAGGCATACACTGGGCGTGCATGGTGGCGGTGAGCACGAGGATGCAAACGTTTTGCCGCCTCCGTATCAGCTGATGCACCCTCGCACACTATTTCTCTGATGATGTTATATCACAAGTTTGTTTGCTGTGTGTTCTTAATGCTTTTTTTCCAATCTCTTCATAATATTCGATCGCATTAAGCGGTAGAGGAGGAGTAGGATGCTGGAGAACGAACCTCTATCCGCAAACGTTTTGCCGCTTATGTATCAGCTGATGCTTATCACTATTTAGGCACAATATCTTCCTCATAAAATATTTATTTACTCACCCTATTTGGGGTTTGTCTAATTTTCAAGATTATAGTATTATTAATATTCCTTGGTTCTAAACATTGTTCTATCTTCTTTACATATCGACCACGCTGCACAAAATCTTAACGTAAACAAAGTCAGCTGAGACAAAAAGAAAAATATACAATTCATGACAAAGAAAACGTATATCGTACTGTACATGGGAAACATAAATGAAATATATATATATTCTCTACACACTATTTCCCTGATGATATTATATCAAAAGTTTGTTCTTAATGCTTTTTCAATTCTCTTCATAATATTTGATCGCATTAAGCGGTAGAAGAGGAGGAGGATGCGGGAGAACGAACCTCTATCTGCAAACATTTAGCGCTTCTGTATCAGCAGATACATCCTTGCACGCTATTTCCCTGAAGATATTATATCGAAAGTTTGTTTGCTGTTTGTTCTTAATGCTTTTTTCAATTCTCTTCATAATATTCGATCGCATTAAGCGGTAAAAGAGAAGGAGGATGCGGGAGAAACGAACCTTTATCTGCAAACGTTTTGGCACTTCCATATCAGCTGATACACCCTCTCACTCTATTTCCCTGTCGATATTCTATCGAAAGTTTCTTTGCTGTTTTTTCTAGAATTTTTTTTTCAATTCTTCTTAATATTCGATCACATTAAGCGGTAGAAGAGGAGGAGGATGTGGGAGAACGAACTTATATATGCATATGTTTTGCCTCTTCCGTATCAGCTGATGCTCCCTCGCACGCTATTTCCCTGACGATATTATATTGAAAGTTTGTTTGCTGTTTGTTCTTAATGCTTTTTTTCCCATTATCTTAAAAATATCCGATCGCATTAAGCGGTAGAAGAGGAGGAGCATGGCGAAAAATGCCTCTGAGGCGGTTTGATTATTTACTAAAATAAAAAAAAATATTTTTTTGCATGGGCATTATTCGCGAATTTTGTATTTTTTGACTATTATTTTTTAGGGGCGTTATTCCAATTTCGCGGATTATAAACACGCGTGAAAAGCGAACTATATATATATAATATATATATATTATAATATATATATATATTATATATTATATATATATATATATATATATAATATATATATATATATATATATATACATAGCAGCCTATGTAAGCTGATTATGTAAATTGTCCTTCAGTCGCTGTAAGGTCCGTATATACTATGATTCCAATTTAATAATGATAAAGAAAATAGTAGTTGCTGTAATACAGGCCACAGAAGAATCTAACATATAAGCAAAAACTCTTATGCAATTTCTCCACTACTATCTTTAGTTACCGTCTTTCCAGTTTCTTAAGTCTGCATAAAATAAAAGACATATGTGGCAGTTGTAACATGATTCTTTATGACTGCACATGATGGTTTATCTCAATTTATATATGCTCAACATTTAAAGTAATTTAGATATGGGATATTCATTCATTGTGCATATCTCATTATAATTGTCTAGGTTTATGGGTAACTGCCCCAGCAATACGTCATAACTTATGATGAGTACTGTGGAAACGGGTGAGGGAAAGAAATTACGAAGAAGAGGAAATGTGCCTTTGAACAATTTAGTTAGATGTTACGAGTGTGTGATATGAGAGTTTGGAAAATGTGTGGAAACTAAATCTTTGGTTGAAAGAAAAACAAATATTAATTCAAAGACTGATTGAGGATCCTAATAGCCAGAATGGTGAACGTGATGCCATGGCTAGAGGTTCTGTCTCACATTCTCTAACAAACGTAATTGAATAACACAGAGTCCTTGTAAAGGCCGAGGGTAAACCAGGGAATCCTAAAGCTTGTATAGAAAGTACATGGTACAGTCGTGGCTTTCTCTTTGTCGGTATTTTCTGCTGACTGATCTAAGTGGGAACCAAGTAGCAGTTAGAGATAAGATTTATTTTTCTTTGGTTTTGGCCACTTTGCTTTACTATGGGGTGTAAGTAACTAATTCTTGTAAGAGTGGCAGCATCCTAGAGAATATTATTAGTGTTATGGACTGTATTTATAATTTTATATATATATACTTGTGTATATATAAAAATATATACTCCAAAGATCCATGAAGAAAATGTTTTTGATTGAAAAGAATTATGGGAGCTTTAAATTTAAGCTGCTTTCCTTATAGTTACAGCAGTATTGTATTTGATAAGGAATGCATTAAGGCTTCATATTAATTATCTTAGCTGACATTTTTTGCTCATATCAAGCCCCAGTTTTTCGAAAATTCTATTCCTTTGTAGATTAGATACATGTACTGGTGTATCCACTCCTTACACTTGAATGACTTTGTTGATAGAAGGTGCATAGGTAGCTGAATGAAAGCTGTTGATAAGTGGCTGCATAAAACTATTTTGTAATTAGACTATAAGGTAATGCAAGGTCTAGTCTCTAAGAATAACACAGTAAAGCAATATTTTCCTAATCAAAACCAAAATTTATTTCAGTATAAAAAATCCCTTTGTCAGTGGGCTGTATTTTAGTTACGTGATGTTTTTATTTTTGCTTGAAGGTTGAGGAAGCAGTAATGTTGATGGATAACCAGACAAAGAGACACCGAGGATTTGGGTTTGTTACATTTGAATGTGAAGATGTCGTTGAACGTGTATGTGACATCCATTTCCATACCATCAAGAACAAAAAGGTGGAATGCAAAAAGGCTCAACCCAAAGAAGCTGTGCAGGCAGCATCTCTTCTCTCAAAGCGACTTTTGGTTGGCCAGGCAGGTCTAGCTACACCTGTCGTCACTGCTCATTCAGCTCAGCAGATCCAAGCTGCTGCAGCAGCTGCTGCTGCTGCACAAGCTGCTGCCCTTAGTGGCTATGGAAAACTAGTGGGTGGTGCCTCCTATCCTCCTCTCTCAGCTTACCGTTACACCCCATATCCTCTTCCAACTGCAGCTGGTGGCCCCCCAACTGCAGGTATTCCTACAGGCCCTACTCTGACAGCTGTATCTGCTGCTCCTTCCATTGCAAACCAGGCAGCAGTATTTTCCACTCCTGCCACCCCAACTTTGCCAACACTCTCTACACCTGCAGGTCTCACTACCCCTTATCAGGGCTACTCCCTTACAAATGTGGACATGAGTTCCTTCCAAGGTGTAGACTGGAGTGCCATGTATGGTGTGGGTATGTATGCTTAGTCATGATTGCCCTCATCATCCAATTACAGCTTCTGACGTCCATCAGCAGAAAATTTGACCATGACTTCAAATAAATTTCCTACCCACCGTCCTGAGTTTGACTTTACTTTGTCTTAATTTTTGTCACATTTTTGTTTTAATATGACTTCATTATTTTCTACAACTGAGACGGCACACATTGAGTCCAGCATACCCCATAATACCACTGTGAGCTCTCCCTTGCACCATATATTCTCAGCCTCAGGGAATTGTGCATAATTTTAAGTTGTCCTGTGTACATCTTTAGTCATATACTATCTCTCCACAGCTTGTGTTTTCTTAATCGTGCCTATCATGTTGCATTATATATCCTGACTATTATTTGCCTCTTTAGATAGGGTTACCTTTGGAGCTTGAATGACAAACACTTCTGGGTGCCATTCGGATTCTTGGTGCTACGCTGGACTCATTGTGGTGCCTTGTTTATTTTTTTCACCGAAGTAGATCTCTTCAGTACTTAGTATTATGTCTCTCTAGGCAATGTTGCAACCATTGCCCAAACATTTAGTCCATGTACTTAAGGTATTTTTGTTAGCTTATTATTTATTTTTTGTTAGTAAAGTATATGTTAAGTGTGTCTATACTAAGCATACATACCCAGGCCAAGGCTGAAAGAAAGAACTTGGACCTGCTCAATGTGAACAAAGGAAGATGTAAATATTTTGTGTATGATTTTTTTTTTTTCAGACTTAAATAGTCTTGGCATATATGGAAAGGGGAAAGCCCAATACTTGCCAAGCTTTGAAGCCATGTCTGTAGGCTCTTCTACACATGGGGAAGCCTTTATTTGGCCTGCCCCTCTTGCAGTACAAGAAAGGGCTAATAGACATATTTCTTTGGTGCAGCCAAAATAAATACAAAACTAATGAAATATATATATATATATATATATATATATATATATATATATATATATATATATATATATATATATATATATATATATATATATATATAAGTTTGCAAAAGATTTTGTGCGATATAAAGGGGATCAAAATAATGATTTTTGAGTTTAGAGTTAAGGTCACAAGTGATTTACCAGTAATAGGGCCTGGGATATACAAGTCTCAATTTGTCCTCTTTCAGAATAAAAATAAAGTCAGTGGAGTAGGTCCCCTGCTGGCTACATTCCACTCTGGTCAGTGCATTTGGCCACTTCAGTCAGTTGAGTGGCTGGGACTAGCTTACTATAGCAAATGTGTAGTAATAAGTGCGAAGCAATACTCAGTGTGTGCATTGCATTTGCTTCTCTCAAGTCTTCTCTGTGAAACACATAACACCTCAGTGGTACTTGCTGTGTTACACCCAATGTACCTTGTTCCTTGTCCTGTACCATTGTTCATAACCACCTGATCATCCCTTCTCCCCAACTTCCTCCACTAAACCCACCCATTTGTTGACACAGCTCCACCTGCCAGCTGCAGCAGTGTGCACCCACTTTGGAGCAGCAGCTACAGCAGCAGTCAAAACAGCATCCACATCTCCATATCTCAACAAAAAGGAAACCCTAGTTTACTGGGTCTTCTCTTGAACCATGAATGCAATATACGGTGCACAAGGGGACCTCGGAGGCCTGATTTTGGGGTTCACCTCAGTGAAGTAAGTATTGGAACTACGTTTTTCTAGCCCTCGTCGTCGTCGTCTGACGTTAGCGAGCAACAACCACGGTAACAAACCATCTGGCATGCCACGTATCCATTAATATCCTTCTAGGCCTGTCTAGGAAGTCTGATATACCATTGTAGGAAGTATGTATAACATTTTAGTTTTTTTTTTTCTCTTCACCACATGGAATGACCAGCAAAACCATGTAGGCCTTTATAAAGTTACGTCTAATGTACATCACGTATGATCTCTGTTTTGTGTTTCTGCCTAGGCCTAGAGGAGCCAATAGCTTAGAAAGTACTTGTAAATAGCTTTATATGTGTGGTAATATTAAAGGATTTCCTTGGAATGAGCATAAGGCCACTTTGGATCATGAAAATAGGTGTATGAGATAGCTTTGGTTTACCTTTTCCGAGAGGGAGAGAGCCTGTGGCTTTTGTTGAGCAGATTAGCTCGGAATGCCTATAGACTGTTCTCTTAACTTGCTTCTGTAATCCCCTGTTTGTATCGGGATCTGGAACAGAATTAGGATTCAATCTGAATACTGTATATCTTAACCATCTATTCACATTGTATATCAAATTTTGGTGTCATAAAAAGTTAAATTATTTATTGAATAAAAGCTTTTGACTTATACAATATTCTTGATATGTTTTAATGTATGTTTGTGCAATTAGTATATATAAAATTTTTTTCAAGAAAGGTAAGAGAAACCATTCATTAGGTCACATATTTTGTTCTCATGATAGGATTGAGTTCTTGTCCTGTTCCCATTTAAAGGATGGTTAAGGTTCACTGTGTTGAGAAATTATGGAAATTATTCCATGATTTTTTTTTTTTATATCGTTGGTCCTTATCCACCTAAGCAGGTCTAAGATCAACCTAATAAGTTGCCTCCTATGTCATACACTGTATTCTTCATATATTGTAATGTTCAGCGATGTTGACCCAAGCTCTGGGATCAGTGCCCACCTCTGGTATGTCGTGCAAATGTAGATTTGGGTCTCCTTTTTGATGATGATCAGTAAATTCTGGAAAGCATTCAGCTCATAGATATTATTGACATGAATAGCAGCAAAAAGTGTTTATTTGTAGTGGCAGAAATCTTTGTCACGTATATTTTAAGATGAAAGTCGTATCATAATTACGACGTAATTTTTTGTTCTTGAGCCTTCTTTGTCTGTGAGCTGAATGGCTGTCTCTTCTCTGGGGATATGTACACTAGTATAGCAACTCATCTTTAGCCTAATCCACACCAGTAGTTACAGTGAATAATACTTTTATTTCTTGATTCCTCATTTGAATGTACCACTGGACTATATTTAATTTAATGATCTAACTTAAATATTGCTAGCCAAGCACTGTCTATCTTAATAGATTTGAGTGGCTCCGTATTATCATCCGTAGCCTTGTCTTATACCTGTTTGTGTACTTAATGGGATGTTTTTGAAAAGACAACCGTTTCAGTCTAGTCATACCAGATGTGATGCTTCATTTTTAATTTGTCTTACTCGAAGTAGATCGTTGCATATAAATGATAGTTTGTTTAGATAATCTCTTTTGATGTCCCGTAGTACTTTTTTTTTTTTTTTTTTTTTTTTTTTACCAATATAAGTAATTAGAATGTGTGTAAAGATTGATGGTATTTTTTTCTTTTTTTTTTTTCTTTTTTTTTTTTGGCTTACTAAACCTGTTGAGAAGTAAAGTGGAATATGATTCTGCTGCTTGTAGATAATGCAAGTGACCTCCTTGTGCTATTAACCCATTACATTAATCTTTACACTCATGAATTGATAGTTCGATCAGAAAAAAAAAATTCATTTGACTATTTCTGCTGTTAAAAATTGGTGAAGAATTCTCCATCATTGATTCTCAGAATGGTAATATAGCTTTTTAATGAGATAAGATTTGTTCAAAGTTGATATTTTTTTACATGTAGTGTTGAAAGTTCTCAGTATTGAAGTTCCTCTTGAGCCAGATCATACTGTTTTTGGCTTGAAACCTCATAGCAATTTATTTTTTTTATTTTTTAAGTTGAATTTTTCCAAGGTAGTGACAAGGACGGTAGATAGTGCAATGGTTACCAGATTTATTATCTCCTAACCCCATCACATCTCTCTGCCCCTCCCATTTCTCCCCGAGGTGCTACAATGGGCCAAGTTTTATTAGCCCTCATGCGGACCAAATAAATCAGATGAAGCAATAAGTGTTATTATTTTTTCATAATATATTGAAAATAAATAAAGTTATCAGTGGGAAAAATTAGTATTTTTGCTTTCATTCAGCTAACCCTTTTTGCTCAATTACCATGACAAGCCTAATGTGTGGAGCTGCCCTCCACCTTGAGCTCGGCAGAGATGAGTTGATCTGTGTATTTCCTTTCTATTTTTTTTGGAGAACCCAGAAGAAGAGATGAAAAGAAATATATACGAAATGTGTTCTTGAATGAAATAATAAATATGTCATTAACGAATTAAAAATAAAAAAAATCTGACGCCATAGTCAGCATTATTAATCACAAGAATATGTATCATGACAGACCAGGTAGTGTGGGCTTTTGACCTTGGCAGCCTGGTGGGTGTGGTGGTGTGGTGGTTGAGTTGGATGACTACAATTTTGGCTCTTAAGGAGCTAAAATAACCATGTTCTTTGTATCTGAAAATGAGAGAATTTCATTTTCAGCAGTGTCTTATCAAGACCAGCGTGAGAAATATTTTGCTGTTTTTGCAGTATAGCAACAGCATAATACGGAATATTTTTTGCCCACTGCATATTGAAGTGGCCACTATTAACTTGAAAAAATAAGTTCAAAGAATGTTTGGAAACATTTAAGGCATTATGATCACATTAGGTTTTAAGGAATAATTATACAGTATATATATATATATATATATATATATATATATATATATATATATATATATATATATATATAGAATTATTGATTAAGCCTTGCATGGCATATTATTATTTAATTGGGATGTGAATGATTATGTATTGAAGCCCCCAGTGTTAGTTCATAGCTTGAGGCAGCTATATAGAAATTGGCAACTACAGTATATATATATATATATATGTTTGATCCTAGACACGCCTCATAGGTCAAGATCTTATATAGATTATTAAAGTAGTTTAGTTATGCATCGAAATTCACAGTTGCTACTTGAAATTTTGATAGGCTGACAGGTGCCATATTGTGATTTGGGCAGGGGTCATTTTGGGGATGGGTTGGGGGTGAAAGATGCTGATAGGTTACATGGACCAAGTAGATAAATATATATTCTAACGTGTATTGTTATTAGAAGAGGTGAATGTTAGTTTGATGTTGTGTTAGCTTAGAAATCAGCTGTATTTTCGTATATAGCGTTTATGATAATGATGTTTTACAAACGGCTGATCTCTCCCTCCTGAGTCTTCCTGGGTGTAGGACATACAGTTGTGCAACCCTCCTAAAACACTTAACTTTTACCTTTGGAGGGCATGAAATAACTACTTAAAAGAAAAAAACAATACAATTTCAAAGATTTCCCTACAGAAATATAGCAGGGTCACACTATTTTTTTTATTTCCCTCCTTTATAAAAGTTCCAGTTTTGAACCCATATAGCAGCTACATGTTATATAAATAAGCTCAAGTGCCAAAGTGGTAATACAGCTGTTCATTGTATGTAGAATAAAGTGTAATATTTATTTTAAATCTGGAATTGAATTTTCTCGCCTACTTAGCATGAACAGCCCTTTTTTTTATTTTTTTATTCTTCTTTCCAGATTTCTGAATCACTAATATAGCCCTTATACTGTACACAATAAATAAGCTTCTTGTAAAGGCAAACCATTTTGAGCTGCATGTGTTTTGATGATGATCAGGAACCCAGAGAGGCTGCTTGTCAGTATGGTACAAATTTTTTCAAAATGTAGCGCAGTTGTTTCATCCTTGTTCAGCGTCACATGTGCAAAAGACAACCCCACCACACCACTGCAAAGCAGTAAGGCCTATTAATAGCCATGCAAAATGTTCATGACTGTCTACTTAGATGTATACAGGATTTACCATGCCGTGAAGCAATAAGTGTTGAAACCCTCTATTTTTGTACATAAGACTGTGAGCATTAATGATATAAAAAGTCAGTAATAAAAGTGAAAAAAAATATTTTCAAAACCAATGCCTCCAGCTTGTATATGTTATTTGTCTCATTATTAACTGTCTGCATATTGTGGAATAATTATGCATCAGGATCTCTCATTTTATATAGTGAGTGATGGAAACAAAAACTTTTTTTCATTTGAAAGAAGGAAGGGGTCTGAGCTTACCCATACATTTTCATTTAATATTTAGTTAGAGGTGATATGATTTGCTTTTAATTATGTGACTTTGGTTATAGACTATATCTTCCTCTGCTTTTGTGTTTTGGCATTGGACCCTTTTCCTGTGGTTTGCTCTTTTTGGATTATTACATAGTGTGCCCAGGTTACCTTTGTCCTGGGTAACTATTTCTTGTATGTACTTTACTGTGTTGTAGAATAGTGGTATCTCCATTGTATACCGACCAAGGCTGTAGTATATTGGTAGAGAGTGGACTCCTGTGGCATTATTAATTCACTTAAAATTCTGTAAGTTCATATATGCATATGGAAGTGCTTATGCATATATTTACAGAGTTGCAGAGTGATAGTGATGCATACAGTTTCCAAGGGACCCAGGCACGTGGCCCATATATCCCATGATGCTATTATAACATCACATTTGTTTCCTGTGCAGCAGCCAGGCCGGCATTGCATGTAGTAGCTCCCCTTTTAAGTCCAGTTACATACATACCAGGGAGCATTATAATTTTTCTTGCTGTGGTAATGTAATGAATGTGCTAGAGTGTGTACCATTTACTTTATTTGATCCATTCTCTGTAAACCTTTAAAGTTCAGCCTCCTTGCAATATGAAACTGAAAGATTATTTGTCACTGGCTGCAATCTTATGTCTGTGATGCCCTGCGTACTTAGTTGGGGGGTATTTTAGACACGCAGATTGCAGTCACAGCAGTAATTCTGACAGTTTTTTATTGTTGGAAGCTCAACTTGAGAAACACAATGAACATGAGAAACACAGGACTATCTTATGTTACTGTTGAAAAATAAACACAACCAACACAGACATATACACAGAAGAGTAAAAAACTAGATTAAGGGTTGACCTGAAGGAGGTCAGCTATGAGTGCAGTTGATCTCTGCCCATGCCTCTTGAGGCTGCCCTGCCATAACTCTCCACCATCTGTGTTAGTGCTTGTAGAACAGTTTTCAAATTTAAGTCTGATATCTATATATTCAGTATGTACTTTGATAAATCTTAGATATTTAAAGGAATTGTGAGACTAAAACACATTCAGCAGATGGCAGAGTTGGCATACCCCTGGTGTCCCCTGTAGCCGCGGTCATATACTTGATACTCGCTGCCAGTCTCTTCCATGTATATGCTCACTTTGCACACATGGTTTTATTGCAGTTTTGATTATTATAAGGAATTCAATATTTGTAGCAATATGTGTGCAGAAGGGTGGGTTACTATGGATGAGGCAACAGTGTACGAACTAGAAATGATATTGTAGGTACAGCTGTACTGTAGTCGTGTCTGAGCTGTAGGTTTGGTATTGTAGCCGACCTAGCATCATAGTGCTCGCCCGACGCCTCTGTACAGGACCTTAGTCAGCCAGCCGCCATTGCTCGCAGCCTTTACCATTATTATTCCTGAGTAGTTTATAGACAGTTTATCCTCATTAACTCCTAATTGCTGTATCAGATATTTATATACACTATAATATGGGATGTAAGGATAAGATTTAGAAGCTTACTGGATGAAAGTCTTTGGAGTTTAACTGTTAATGTGGGTAACCTGCACTAGTTAATCAGTTTCCCTTTGATTGTGGAATGCCAGAGGAATATTCCACCCATTAATTTTTTTTTTCATCTGGCTGCGAGCAGCTGGCCTGCGGGCCGCTGAGAATTTGTGAGCATTGCACAGTGTAGTTTGTACATCTAGTAATAAAATGTTTATGGTAGAGAGTAACTGCTTGTCTTTTACATATCTTTTTTTTTTTCCTTAGCCTCTGTAGATCTACTGGCTTTGGGGTTTGGCTAACGGTATGTACATAAATCAATGAGGTGATCCCCCTCTTGTGCGGGTAGTAAGAGGTCAGACTAATGTAGCACAGTTTCCTAAATATTTACAGTCACTGTAAGATAAAGTAAGCCCTATATTACTGTCATATCCAGTAACCACTCTTATTTCCCAGATAATAAAATTAGTTACCATCACAATAATAATATTAATGATAATAATAGTTATTGGGTAGCAAGATCCAGGCATTCTACTAATACAGTTTGAAAAGTAGAAGCACTTGTGATGCTTTTTATGCAAGTGCATTAGATTCTGAATAGATCCCCTCCCACACCCGCTCTCACCTAGAGACTTGACTATCTCTCGTGCATGCAATATATAAGTCACATGTTTTTATTAAAAGCTTGAATCTTATTACTATACCACACTGGTCTAGAAAATTTCATAGACCCAGTTCAGGCAGTGGATAATTGATACGATTTCAGTTGAACTGCCCTCATCAGGCTACTCAGGAATGACCAAGTATAGAAGCAGTCAAGCATATAAAAGGATTGGAAATTACTGAGAATGCAAAAATGTAAGGCTACTAGTCTAAAGAGAGAATTGCCATTGATCATGAGAAAAATGGAATAAAATATCTGGTCGATATTCATGATTCTAATACTGTACTTTGGAAGTATGCCAAAAAAAAAGTATTGAAAATCCAGTATGCTTTCAGAGCAGCATATGAAATTGCCCAATGCTTGTATTTTCTAAATACCTAAACCTACTTGTAAAAGTGACAATAATATAATTTCGTCATGAGGTATAAAATTTTACACTATATACAAAATACACAGTCGAGCCAAAGTAGAGCAAACTCTTTGGGCCCCCCCCAAAAAAGGAAAAAGTGACAAGGATTTGCTAATTGACGTCATGTTTCTTTGAACTAATGTTACTGAGAGTTTAAAACATCCTTGTTTTAATTGCTAGACATAAGATTACAAACTTGACTTCTTGAATATTTACAAACGAGTACTTGAAGATTTAATCGGCAAATCTTGTATATGAGAAACGTTTGTTTACATCATATATTGATGCATTGGACAAATTAGTAGTAAGTTTAAACTGTAAAGTATTGTAGTCTGTAGCCTACACATTGTGCATTCTTCACTCGATTTTCCATATCATAGTGGAAAGTTATTCCAACTTTACAAACAAGTGGGAGAGAGTCAAGATATCAAAATGAGTTAACAATGAATACAAGCAACCTCACGTATTTGATGCTGTTCGCGATATACATCACGAAAATGCGCTAATACTGATTATCATATTCTCCTGTGAGGAGCGAATTGGGTGTGTGAATTTAATCAACCTTAGAAAACTATTATATATTGAAAGGGAAAGACTTCAAAACAGCAGTAATTAGAATTTTGTATTAGAACTGTATGTAACTTTCTTACTAGAAAAGTGTTTTCTTTTTACTAGAAACGTGTTTTGGAGCTCTTAGACTTAGCATGTTTTTCATATTTGATGCTGTAGAGTATTTTCCTAGTTTAATGGCAGGGCTGAAATTTTTATCTATATGGCGTTCTATGTGCAGTACTTTTTTCAAATTTTAATTACTTTTTCAGCTCATTTGATAATATTATTTGCATTACTTTGAGCTTGACACTTTTTGACTTCGTACAAAAAATCCGTAATTATATATATATATATATATATATATATATATATATATATATATATATATATATATATATATATATATATATATATATATATATATATATATATATATTTAGAAACAAGACATACGTAGAAAATTTTGCATGCCATTTTTGCCTATTATTCATTATTTACTTATTATTTGTTTTTATAAATATAGGAGGTATAAAAATATTAACTAAAACACTGATCTCTTATTAGAGACACCTGGGACAGATTGGGGAGTGAGGTTATGTTAAATTTCAGAAAACTCAAGAATGAGCATTAAATGATGTGGTTATTGTAATTTTTTTTCTTAAAGGGGTCTAGGATTAAACTCGAACTGGAAAAACTCTGTAGAAGAAAACTAGGTCTATTGCAAGTATAAAACAAAATATTGATGCTACGGTCAACGTTTGAGCGAGTGCGGAAAGGCTACGACTGCATCTAAGTGGAAAAAGTATGTGAACATCAGTAGAAATGACGGTTAACTCAACACTGGATTGAACAACCTGTGTGCTTTGATATGGTTTTAGATGATTTTAATATAAAAGGATGCATTAAGAAGTCCCTCCCTAATTTGATTTTAAGTTTTCTATATAGGTAATTGACCAAAATGTTCAGTTTGTGGTAAACTCTTACACAGTTACTGAGAATTGCTTTGAGTTTACTTTTGAAATTTTGCACCACATCTGCTGCCATCCTGACTAGAGGAAAGGTGTAAAATTGCTATATGGCAGG
>JAXCGZ010023328.1:0-5000 GCA_037179515.1 Halocaridina rubra
TCTGTTTATATGTGGATTTTCTTTTTAATGCATGTGTGCGTTTAATTTTGTGTGTTTACATGTATATACATATATATATATATATATATATATATATATATATATATATATATATATATATATATATATATATATATATATATATATATATATATATATATATATATATATATATATATATATATATATAAATATATATATATATATATATATATATATATATATATATATATATATATATATATATATATATATATATATATATATATATATATATATATATATATATATATATATATATATATATATATATATATATATATATATATATATATATATATATATATATATATATATATATATATATATATATATATATATATATATATATATATATATATATATATATATATATATACATATATATATATATATATATATATATATATATATATATATATATATATATATATATATATATATATATATATATATATATATATATATATATATAAATATATATATATATATATATATATATATATATATATATATATATATATATATATATATATATATATATATATATATATTTATATATAAATATATATATATATATATATATATATATATATATATATATATATACGTATATATATATATATATATATATATATATATATATATATATATATATATATATATATATATATATATATATATATATATATATATATATATATATATTATATATATATATATATATATATATATATATATATATATATATATATATATATATATATATATATATATATATATATATATATATATATATATATATATATATATATATATATATATATATATATATATATATATATATATATATATATATATATATATATATATATATATATACATATATATGTAAATATATATATATATATATATATATATATATATATATATATATATATATATATATATATATATATATATATATATATATATATATATATATATATATATATATATATATATATATATATATATATATATATATATATATATATATATATATATATATATATATATATATATATATATATATATATATATATTTATATATATATATCCAATTAAGCACATTACATATGTGAAAACAAAAATGATTCATATATATATATATATATATATATATATATATATATATATATATATATATATATATATATATATATATATATATATATATAACCATATTAGCATATTACATATGTATAAACATGAATAATATTTTTACCCCGAACGGGACTTGAACCTAGGACTTATAATTACAAAGTCAAGGTGCTACCATCTACACCACAGAAGGTTTAAAAGAATCCATCCTTATAGCTTATATCTGCTATACATAGGAATGAACGCATTCTATCTGAATGCCACTATGTTCATATTACAGATTCCCTAACCTCACTCGTGGTTTCGTTTTTGCATATAATTCAACTCACAATCTCATTCTGGGCTAACAATAACCAAATAAGCACATTACATATGTGAAAACACGAATCATTTTTTTAACCCGACAGCGGCTTGAACCTAGGAATTATAATTACTAAGTCAAGGCTCTACCAACTACACAACAGAAGGTTAAAAGGATTCAGACCTTATAGCTTATACCTGCTATACTTAGGAATGAACGAATTCCATCCGAATGCCACTACCTTCATATTACAGATTCCCTAACCTCACTCATGGTGTCGTTTTCTCATTTAATTCAACTCCCAATCTCATTCGGGACTAACAATAACCAAATAAGCACATTACATAAGTGAAAACATGAATAATTTGTTACCCTAACCGGGACTTGAACTTATTGCTTATAATTACTACTTCAAGGTGCTGCCAACTACACAACAGAGGATTAAAAGGAATCAGATCTTATAGCTTATATCTGCTATACTTAGGAATCATTCTATCTGAATGCCACTATGTTCATATTACAGATTCCCCAACCTCACTCTTGGTTTCTTTTTCGCATTTAATTCAACTCCCAATCTTATTCGGGACAAACAATAGCCTAATAAGTACATTACATATGTGAAAACATGAAACTTTTTTTACCCCTACCGGGACTCGAACCTAGAACTTATAATTACTAAGCCAAGGCGCTACCAACTACACACCACAGAAGGTTAAAAGGAATCGGACCTTATAGCTTATATCTGCTATACTTACGAATGTACACATTCTATCTGTATGCCACTATGTTCATATTTCAGATTCCCTAACCTCACTCGTGGTTTCGCTTTCGCATTTAATTCAATTCCCATTCTCATTCGGGACTAACATAACCATATAAGCACATTACATGTGTGACAACATGAATCATTTATTTACCCCTAGCGGGACTTGAACCTTGGACTTATAATTACTAAGTCAAGGCTCTACCAACTACACCACAGAATGTTAAAAGGAGTCAGACCTTATTGCTTATATCTGCTATACTTAGGAATGAACGCATTCTATCTGAACGCCACTATGTTCATATTACATATTCCCCAGCCACACTCGTGGTTTCGTTTTCGCATTTAATTCAACTCCCAATATCATTTGGGACAAAAAATAACCAAATAAGTACATTACATATGTGAAAATTATGAATCATTGTTTTCCCCCACCGGGACTTGAACATAGGACTTTTAATTGATAAGTCAAGGCGCTGCCAGCTACACCACAGAAGTTTAAAAGGCATTAGACCTTATTGTTTATATCTGCTATACTGAGAAATGAATGCATTCCCCAACATCGATCGTGGTTTCGTTTTTGCATTTAATTCAACCCCCACTCTCAATCGGCACCAACAGTAACCAGATAAGCACATTACCATATGTGAAAATATGAATCATTTTTACTCCGACCGGGACTTGAACCTATGACTTATAAATACTAAGCCAAGGCACAACCAACTATACCACAGAAAGTTTTAAAAGGGAAACAGACGTTACAGCTTATATCTGATATACTAGGAATGAACGCATTCTATCTTAATGCCACTATGTTAATATTACA
Source organism: Halocaridina rubra (assembly GCA_037179515.1). Classification (NCBI taxonomy): domain Eukaryota; kingdom Metazoa; phylum Arthropoda; class Malacostraca; order Decapoda; family Atyidae; genus Halocaridina; species Halocaridina rubra. Next base: position 3,073 of record JAXCGZ010023328.1, read on the forward strand.
GTTTTGCCCAACCTCACTCTTGGTTTCGTTTTCGCATTCACTTCAACTCCCAATCTCATTCGGGACCAATAATAACCAAATAAGCACATTACCATATGTGAAAACATGAATAATTTTTACTCCGACAGAGACCTGAACCTGGGACTTATAATTACTAAGCTAATATGCTACCAACTACACAACAAAAGGTCTTAACAGGGAAACAGACATTACAGCTTATAACTGCTGTACTAGGAATGAATGCATTCTATCTGAATGGCACTATGTTCACATTACAGTTTCCCCCAACTTCTCCCTTGGTATCGTTTTCGCACTTAATTCAACTCCCAATCTCATTCGGGACCAACGGTAACCAAATAATATTACCATATGTGAAAACATGAATATTTTTTACCCCGACCGTGACTTGAACCTGGGACTTATAGTTACTAAGCCAAGGCGCTACCAACTACACCACAGATTGTCTTAAAAGGGAATGAATGCATTCTATCTGATTGTAACTATTTTCATGTTACAGTTTAACCCAACCTCACTCGTGGTTTCTTTTTCATATTTAATTCAACTCCCAATATCATTCGGGACCAACAATAGTCAAATAAGAATATTACCATATATGAAAACATGAATCATTTTTACACTGACCGCCATATATTGCTTGCTTTTCAATTATTTTTTTTTTATAGGAGGTCGGATTTATTTTGCTTATAATGAAAAAAATTAAATAAACTATCAAGAGCCCTTATGGATTTATGTTAAAGCATATGAATATGAAGCATATAGTACTCTTTGATTTGGTTTTAGCTTGGAACAGAAATAAGCAGCTTCTTTTCCCCATTTATTTCACATATTTCTAGAATATTGATATACTATCTCAACATTCGAGTGCAGACTCATTGTTTTTTGTTTATAGGATATATATATATATATATATATATATATATATATATATATATATATATATATATATATATATATATATATATATATATATATATATATATATATATATATATATATATATATATATATATATATATATATATATATATATATATATATATATATATATATATATATATATATATATATATATATATATATATATATATATATATATATATATATATATATATATATATATATATATATATATATATATATATATATATATATATATATATATATATATATATATATATATATATATATATATATATATATATATATATATATATATATATATATATATATATATATATATATATATATATATATATATATATATATATATATATATATATATATATATATATATATATATATATATATATATATATATATATATATATATATATATATATATATATATATATATATATATATATATATATATATATATATATATATATATATATATATATATATATATATATATATATATATATATATATATATATATATATATATATATATATATATATATATATATATATATATATATATATATATATATACATATATATATATATATATATATATATATATATATATATATATATATATATATATATATATATATATATATATATATATATATATATATATATATATATATATATATATATATATATATATATATATATATATATATGAATCATTTTTTAACCTGAACGGGACTCGAACCTAGGACTTACGATTACTAAGTCAAGGCGCTACCACTACACCACAGAAGGTTAAAAGGAATCCAACCTTATAGCTTATATCTGCTATACTTAGGAATGAACACATTCTAACTGAATGCCACTATGTTCATATTACAGATTCCCCAACCTCACTCGTGGCTTCATTTTAGCATTTAATTCAATTCCCAATCTCATTCGGGCCATGAAATAACCAATTAAGCACATTACATATGTGAAAACATGAAT
>JAXCGZ010023328.1:10000-20000 GCA_037179515.1 Halocaridina rubra
CCTAGGTTCGAGTCCCGGTCGGGGTAAAAAATGATTCATATATATATATATATATATATATATATATATATATATATATATATATATATATATATATATATATATATATATATATATATATATATATATATATATGGTTATCAGGAGGGGAAGAAGATAAAGAAATTGCCAGAAACTGTTTCTTGGAAGGTTTAGATATAAATAAATTTTGGGTGGCCCACTCACATATCTTCTGCAAATCAGACTTGAGAAAAGAAGAAAGTTTGATGCAAGACTGATTACGAGTAGCAGATGAAGGGTAGAGTCATTGGCAAAGAAAGGCATGAAGAACAGAGGAAGAATTGGACTGAAAACGATCGTTGATGTAGAGATGGAACAGATTTGGTGAAAGAACAAAATCCTCTGGAACACCACTGGTAACAGGGAATGGGCTAGATGTTGCACCTTTGACAATCAGAGATATAGAACGGTCACAAGAAAACTGGAAATCAGTGAACAGAGAGAAGGGGACGACAAAGGATTACACATATTTCCTCATAGTACATGACCCTACATGGGTAGGATAGGACAGGAGGTCACCAGTGGATCTATCCTTGCGGAAGACATACTGGTGATCGGAGAAAAGCGAGTTAGAATTAAGACATTTCAAAATGTGAACATTAAGCCAAGCTTTGAAAACTTCAGCGATAGACAAGGTTTGGGCAATAGGTCGGTTGTTTGAAAGAATAGAGCAGTCACCCTTTTTAGAAACAGATTGCACTAGAGCATCGGGACTAGATGTTTTATTCTTCTGTAGCGTGCAAAGAACCTTCTGAACTTTGCGTAATGGAAGGATAAGGGAGGGCATAGAGTTAAAGAGGGGTAAAAATTGAGGGACAGGTGTGCTGGAATTGTTTACGGAAGAGTTGGCAGAAAAACGAGAATCAGAGATAGTGGGTTTGTCAGTGGGAGAGCAAGCTTTTTAAGACAATAAGAACGAATGAGAGGGGGAAAGCTTGAGTTACAGAAGTTTTTGGAGAGGTTTTTAACTAAGAAACAGAAACATATTTTACTGGAAGAGGAGTTAAGTTCATCAACTTTCCTTCATATAAAGGACAGCTATTCCTAGCTACAATAAAAGTAAAGCGAATTAAATCAGAACGAGAAACTTGGTACGACTCTTGTGTGCCCGATCCCATGCCTGAATAGCCATGGAGTAGGCACAGTCAAACCAATTATTAGTGTGTGTAAAGCTTTTATAGAGGAGGGGATAAAAGCCTCCATTCCTGTGGTTATGATTTGACAACTTTTGAGGCTACCTGATCAGAGTTGTGAGACCAAAAGCAGTATGCCATACCACGGGATGTCAAAGAGGAATTTAGACACATTTTAAGTTTAGATATGCTCAAAGGCATTGAAATCACAAAGTGGTCATATTTACCAAGAGGGGAACACACAGACTAAGAGTAGTTTGAAGGGTCAGAAGTAAGAAGTAGGTCAGGAAGGTTGGTTGAATATTTGTGTTGAATGGAAGCACGAGTAGGATGTTTGATAGTCTGTTCCAGATAGTTATTAATAGAGAAATCAAGGGCCTCACTTCTTGCCACACCAGTGAGAGAAGAATTGAGCCACTCACTGTGGTGTACAATGAAGTCTCTAATATAGAGAACTCAGCATGTGAGTGTGAAGATAGGAAGTACTCATGGCAAGAGGACAGATATTCAAAAAAAAGACACAAAGTCAGTGGAGTTTGGAGAACAATAGCAGAAGCAAAGGAATATAGTGGTAGTGGAAAGATAGATTTCAGCCAGAGAACATCAAAGTCAGGAGATTCAAGGTCCATGAGCCTTGCAATAGGAGTGTTAGTGTTGCAGTGGCATGGACCCCACCATTGAAAAGAAAGCGAGAATACAGGTTATAGTGAGAGAATTGAAATGAGTCAGTGGGAGCATGGATAGACAGCTGGGTTTCAGAGAGAAGTCAAAGTCAAAGTCAAAGTCAAAAATTTTATTCCATCAAAAATGGCTATTACATGATAATTAATCTAATTACAAATTACAATGTAAAATGTCAAAATAAAACAAATGAAATTTGCAAAGCACAAAATCAAAATATTTACACATTAAAATAAGTATACATACACTTCGTCTACCCAATGGGAGGATAATAATGAGACTAAAATCACTTATTAAGTAGGTGATTTAAAAGATGAGATTTAAGTGAGGGTAATGTTTGACAGCTTCTTAAGTTTGCGGGTAAAGAGTTCCAAAGTCTCGGGCCCATTACATTTAAGGCTCTTGCCCCAATATCAGTGGAAGTTCTGGGCACGTAAAATGAATTCTGATATCTGGTGTTGACGTTATTGATACGCACTTGATTAACTGCTGGCAATGAGAAGAGCCATTCCGGTAATATTCCATGATTTATTTTAAAAACTAAAAGACAGATATTATATATGAACTTCATGTCCATCCTTAGCCAACCCAATCTCTCAAAGAGGGGAGTCACGTGATCATATTTATGCACCCCCCCCCCTATGGCAACTCTTGCAGCAAAATTCTGGAGCCTTTTCACTCGTAACATCTGGGTCTTAGTCGTGGAACCCCAAACACTCAGACAGTAGTTGAGAATACTTAAAATTAATGTTTGTACTACAATTACCCTACAATCAGGCTCGAATCTTTCATAGACTCTGTTCAAGTAAATAAGGGTCCCGTTCACTTTTTTATGTAGTTCATCGATATGAAAATTAAATGCCATGGTACTGTCCATAATAACTCCTAGATTTTTAACCTTATTAGATGGGAAGAGTGAAACATTGTTGAAATTTATACTGATGTTCTCAGGAATGCGGGACAGGTATTGATTTGATCCAAAAATAACAAATTTAGTTTTATTTTCGTTCAGTAAAAGACCATTACTGTTAAAATAACTTTTGGCACAGTTTAATATATCTTCAGCCCTTTTTAAGATTTCAGGAATTCTATCAATGTCACCAGTAAGCATAATCTGGGTGTCATCAGCATACATAACAAGTAGGCAATCTCTTATAAATTGAGGTAAATCATTAACATATATTAGGAAAAGCAGAGGACCCAAAATTGAACCCTGAGGAACGCCAAAACTGATATCTAAAGAAGAAGAGAGAGTCGAGCCCATTCGAACTGATTGAATTCGATCTTTCAGATAATTTTCGAACCAAAATGAGTCAACATGAACTTTGGAAAGTTTTCTCATTAGAATTTGATGGTGTACACTGTCAAATGCTTTAGACAAATCTAACAATAATAAAAGTGATATTTTCTTATTTTCAATATTACTATAAATTTTATCAGTAATTTTAAGTAGGGCCGTCTCGGTCGAAAGTTTAGGCCGAAAACCGTGTTGTTCTTCACATAATAGACAATTTGATTCAAGGAAATTTATTAACTGGGTGGCAACTACCTTCTCAAGTATTTTAGACAGAATGCTGAGAAGAGAGATTGGCCTATAATTTTCAACATTATTAGTATCTCCACTCTTAAAAACGGGGATGATATAGGGATGCTTCCAGAGGTTAGGATAAATGCCTGTAACAATGGATGTATTAACAATGACTAAAATGAAAAATACTGTAACTGGCAATGAGTCAATTAGGAAGCGAAGTTGTATCCCATCGGAACCACAAGAGTTTGTTGGTTTGAGGTTCTTTATGATAAGAATAAGTGTGACTAAATCGATTGGGTGCGGTCTAAAATTATTGATAATATTTCTTTCAGCTGGAGGCTGGCAATTATGTGGTTGATTAATAATCAAGTCATTATTATCTTGGGACTTTTCATATGTGGACTTACCTATTTCAGCAAAATACTTATTAAAATCATTCACTCGCTTTTCCACATTATCACTGGGAAGGTCAGAATTTTCTAAGATTTCCTTATTTGCAGGAATTATTCTTTTTATAACATTCCAAGTTCCTTTGATATTTCCCCTATACTTGGAAAATTCTTCCCTGAAATGATTTTTCTTCTTTTCGGACAACATTGTTTTAGTAAGGTTTCTTTCTCTTCTATAGGCTCTTTCCATCTCGGAGTTTTGTCTATCAGATTTAAATTGCCTTAGGAGGTCATCTCTCCTTTTCATTTGCTCTTTTAATTGAGAGTCAATCCACGGGGCAGGAGGGCGTGTCATGACTTTGGTTGTAAGAGGGGCACATTCATTTAAACATCTCGTAAAAACATCAGTAAAAGTAGAAACTTGATAATTTACACAATCTGTAGTTAGTATTGAATTTAAAATGTTGTATTCATTAAGAAGAGTGTCGCAGAAACAATTTTGAGAATAATTCTCAAGAGATTGGAAAGTTTTAACAATTGGCGGTCTCTTTTCCTTCCTGACATTAACTGTAGCTATTAGAAGCTCGTGGTCTCCTACAGGACAAGGTAAGACATCGTGGTGAACTATAAAACTAGGTGTATTGGTAATTATAAGATCAATTAGGCTGGAGGAATTAGCGGTGATACGGGTTGCTTTATTCACAAGCTGATTTAAGTGGAGGGATTGAATTAATTTCCCCATTTTATTATTAGGAAGAAGGAGATTATCATTGAAGTCGCCTATAATAATGAGAGGTTTGCTCCTCAAACAAACCGACCGAAATACCTCGGAGATGTAATCAAAGGTGTCGTTGAGTGCATGAGGGTGTCTATATACACATCCCAGGATGAATGAAGGGAATTTCCTACTCTGAACAGTCAACCAAATGTCTTCGAGATGAGGAGGTCGCTCGACTTCAGGGGTCTTTAATAGGGAGACCGTTAGATGATTTCTTACATACACCCCCACACCCCCACCCCTACCGCCATCAAATCGATAAAAAGAATACTCAGGTATAGCAACAAAACCAGACTGCATATTGTATAGGAGCCAAGTTTCACAAACACACATTATATCCACGTTATTTTCTCTGATCATTAGTGCAATATTGTCGAAATTACCCAAAAGTGATTGTGCATTGATGTGTTGTATATTTATGAAATGTTTCAATAAGCCTGTATTACAATGTGATTGCTATATATTTAAGGGACATAATCTTGTTTTATGGCCATGTTCACGGCAGTGACCACATTTAAGTCTATAGTTAAACCAACAGTGGGAAAGATCATGGTTTATTTCCCCACAGTTTGAACAGGGCTGTCGACGACTGTAGAGGTGCTGCAATTTCTCCCTCGCCCGGGGACGCTGGGGGTAGCGCCGTGGTTGGTCGAGATCGTAAAGACTGTGATTCATCCTCGAGTCTCGTCTCCATCCTCGAATACCAGGTGGGATTTGACGATTCTGATGACGAAAATCCCGGGTATGACGTCCATCCGAATGCTGTTGAGGATCCCTTCTAGAATGCTGATGTACCTTAGTGCTATTCTACAGACGAAGGATTAGAGTTCAGAGCACGAAATTTAGAAATGTGAAGAGTGAAAGAAGCTGATCTATCAGGAGGTGCAAGGTTATGGGCGAAACATTACTACCACCCAGCATGTCTACCCTCACGCCAGTAGTGGTCAACAAGATCCCTTGAAACTAAAGAGAATAAGTGTTCACTGTGTCTGCACACTCAACTCATGTTGGGAGCTGTTACGTGCGTGCAAATGTTGGTTCTGTACTTCTCAAATAAAATATTTTGTATTGATAATTGATAGTTAAACATTTTGGAATTTTTGTATGATGATTTCCTGGACACAAGTTCCCTTTGACAGTGATTGACTTTGAAGAAGAAACTATATTACATAAACATTCAATTTTAAACAAGCATTTTAAGATTTGTATTATATATAATATAATTCCATTCTATATCACAGAATTCAATAAGTTTCCTAATATGGCATAGGTTAAGAGACGATATTGCTTTCGGTAATCCTTTCCCAAGCCCCAAAGCGTGTCACACTTAATGTAGGTAATGCAAAACTCATCGTTCTCGGTATTTTCCAGTGTACTGCAAATTTTCTTATTTTTAGTCACGAACCTGTTTCCACGAAAAATATTCAATCTTTTTTTCATAGCAAAATTTAAGTAAGCTAGAAGATAATACATAGCAAAATTTTTGAGATTAACAGAAAAATATCTGTATTATAAAACAGTATTTATGTAAACTCTCTTCTGGTATTTCAGAAAAGTTATGTGACCTAAGTTGTATATTGAGGAACCCCCTCATGTTTCATATATGCCAAAGCTCATAATATTATGAATGCTTTCAAATATTACCTCCATGCATAGCTTGGTATTCATTTGGAAATGCGAAAGTTATCATTGTTTAAAAGAATATACCTCTCTATTTGAAGGTTGTTGTATGCTTAAATAAATTGATTGGCAAGATAAGAAAATTACTTTACTAACTCAAGACATTTCCTAGACTATCACCGAATAATGTAAGGTTTACTGGAAACATCACCTTTTATGCCAGTGCTTTATTCTCTAACTCCAGGTGCACTTTTGATAGATATGATGCAAGTATCGTTCTCTAATTCCAGATGCAAGTTTAAAAGGGAGGAAGATATTTCCGCCGAGGCATATATTACTCCCTCTCTTCACATAAAGATTTCTTACTTACGATCAAATGTTTTCCCTACAAACTATTGTAAACCCATTTCGTTTTGGTGGCAAACTGTACGTCTGTAAGTATGACTGGAACCTGTGTGTTGGCGTTTTCTGGTGTTGTACTGAGATTGTAGAAATTGTAATAATGTACTAATATGACATAATACTTCTTCTCCTCTCACTACTAAGACTCCCATGTCTATGTGGGGTCTGACTTCCGAACTAGGCTTCTCAAAAGTTATCAGTTTTGCATCTGATCTTCTCTCAGCCCTTTGTTCCTTAAATCCTCATTCACAAAATCCATTCACGTTCACTTTGGCCTTCCGCCTTTCTTCCTACCCTATCCCCAACACCATCTTGCCTCGTAATCATCATCTGTACTCATTACATCTACAAAAACTGCAGCCTCCTTTTCGGACTTTATTAAAAATTTCTTTCACTCCTGATTGTGTCCATTCTGTACTGACACACATACACTTGTTCTATGAGCTTATCTGGGACTCCATCTTCGAAGACTACTACAGTAAGTATACCATTTAGCACAGACAAAAATATCCTCCCTTCATCTTTTGTCCATAAATTATATTTATGAAATTGAAAAATTAAGAAAAATTACAAATGAAGATAGTTCCACAGGGTTTCTTCAAAGACATAGGTAAGCAAGCAAGCTTTTATCAAAAATATCGGAACACTTCGATAATGGTTCCATTAATTGCACACAATACATCTAGGCGATTTTTAATATCTGACCATGTGCGTTTGGGTCAACCCTTTATCATTGGTGAATATAACTTGACATATTCTGTCCTTGAGATCACTGAAGTCTTGAACTTTTGTACGATAGACTATGCCTTTAACATAGATCCATAACAACCGTTCTAGAAGGGTTACATCTGGTGACCTAGGTGGCCAGGGAAATGCAACTCCACTCCCAATCCACCGCATTGAAATGTTTCATTAAGAGAATCATTAAGAATCATCCCATAATGGGCTGGAAAACCATCTTCATTTTATGCACCTCAACACCTATAGTCCTCTGCCTTTTCAGTTCTTCATGTCTTTTCAATGACATCTTTCACCTCTTCTCTGTCTGTGATTTGTGCAATGAGCTTATCTGGGACTCCATCTTCGAAGACTACTACAGGAAGTATACCATTTAGCGCAAACCGAAATATCCTCCTTCCCATCTTTTCCGGTTATTATGCTGGACATTCATAACTAAAGGATGTCCATAAATTATATTCATGAAAGTGAAAAATTCAAAAAATTTACAAATGAAGATAGTTCCATAGGGTTCTTTAAAGACATAGGTAAGAAAGCAAGCTTTCATATAAGATATCAGAACACTACCATATGGGTTCCATTGGTTGGACTCAATACATTTAGGCGATTCTTTATATCTGACCATGTTCGTTGGGACAACACTTCATCATTGGTGAATATGGCTTGGCATATTATTTTCCTGAGATCATTGAGGTTTTGAAGTTTTATACTATAGACTATGCCTTTAACATGGCCCCATAAGAAAAAATCTAGAAGGGTTACATCTGATGACCTAGGTGGCCAGGGAACTAGACCTCCTCTTCCAATCCATCGCATTGGAATGTTTCACTAGGAGTGACTAACATTCAGCTCCTAATTGGATGGCGCACCATCTTCGTGGAAAATAACTCTTGCTTTTAAGTGGTGCAACTGTGGTACGACAAATTCTTGTAAAAGATGAAGGTAAGTGTTGGAAGTAATCTTTTCTCTTGCAATGAAAAATGGGCCAAATCACTCGATCGAACATGAGGTCGCACCAGTTGTCTTGTTTCATGTGGATTTTTTAGTCCAAGATCCAGTTGTTGTGCATATTTGTAATTGCTGATACATACAATGTTGCTTCATGACTAAAACAAATCCTTCGAAGGAAGCCTTGACCTTCTTCATCCAATTGAGCTAACAAGTCCACTGCAAATTGTTTCTTTGGGGTTTGTCATCTGGTTGAATTGCCTGCAAAGGCTGCACTTTATTAGTATAATGCTTCAAGTTCTTATGCAAATCTTTGCGAAATGTTGACCATAGTAATTTTAAATTTCTACTTACAGTACAAATGGACTTTGTAGGACTATGATGAAATGCTGCACGAATTAGCTCAATATTTTCAAAAGATGATCTCTGTCGCCCAACCCATGTTTTCTGTTACACGCTTCCTTTTTTTATAAACTTGTTATAGCATGCATGGATGCTAAAACAACATGGTATTATTTTCCATATTCTTACGGCAATTCTGCTTAGCCTCAGTGTCTAATTTGGTCTCTATTATCCAGGATGCACTTTGTACTTTTACTTGTAGTGTTTAGATTTCTATTAACTTTCAGGGATGAACAATAAGCACATTCAGCATCTACCTGAAAGGAAAAGCGAAAGTGAATTAAAAATCAAAATAAAATATTAGATTAAAACATTGATAGCATTTCTATAACATGCAATGGAGTGTATCATGGAACTTAATTTTATTAGACACAATAAACTCTGGATGCTGTATATATAATTCATGGACACGCTGTATATCCTTTTTTCATCTTTCCTCTTATATATATATATATATATATATATATATATATATATATATATATATATATATATATATATATATATATATATATATATATATATATATATATATATATGTATATATATATATATATATATATATATGTATATACATATATATATATATATATATATATATATATATATATATATATATATATATATATATATATATATATATATATATATATATATATATATATATATATATATATATATATATATTTATATATATATATATATATATATATATATATATATATATATATATATATATATATATATATATATATATATATATAAATACCCTGATGGCCTTATCCCAGGCCTTAGGAATCTAAGGATCGTCTGTATTTAATGTGTTTTCAGCTTTGTACGCATAATCAAGTAACTATCTTTTTACTTGAGCCCACGCCCTTTTTGCTCTCTTGTATGCTCCTCGATACCTTTCATTTTCTTCGGTCGTGACAGAAATCTTCCAATTTTTCTTTATAACTTTTTCTGCCTTTATCTTCCCATGTACACTGTAATCCCATCACCTTGACTCTCTATTACCAAAAGGCAACTTTCTAATTTTCTACATAGCAACCACCTCATACAGTAGGAGCATAACGTTGCTTCTCGTGTCTCACCGTTCATTTGCGTTCTCCTGCAAATTCAATTTTGCTGTACCCTTTTCCTTCTACTCCGAAATTCCCAACCAAAACAGAACTCCCCTCCATACTGGTACGATTCTTTTAAACTTTTCTGAGAGGTTATCTCCTACACAGCATTAAGTGTATTTGACATTTCCTACCACTATTTATTGAAGATATGCTAACAATGGCAGTGGCATGGCCCAGAAAACATATGTAAA
>JAXCGZ010023328.1:40000-47204 GCA_037179515.1 Halocaridina rubra
TTAGGATTTTAGAGATACTTAAGTGGGGCATGGCCAAATAAAGGTTGGGAGCCTCTGTTGTAAAGAGTGCACCTAGGGTTTCACTTGTTTATGAAAGACTGATATCAAAGAAAATTTACAAAATCGCTAACGGAAAAATATACAGCAGCATCAAACGCTCGTGGAAACGCTAATATATTTTATTTCTTCAATTTAGAGAAGCACAGCAAGACTCATCTTAAAGCTTGAATGACTGTACTTAGAACTTCTACAGGATAATGAATCAATACCAATGTGACGTGCAGTAATAGTGCCTTTTATAAGCGTATAAATTTAATTGATACATTATCTTATTTGAGTTTATCATGAGTCAATATAGTTCATGTATTTACGAATGAAAATGTTTTAACTATTTGACATATCTATAAAACAACGAATTGAAATAAATGTGAAAAGAACCAAAAGAATAGTTTATAAGTATAAAAAATGAACAGAAAAATAAGTAACATGCCTATTCTCTGTTCAATCAGGTAAAGCATAGCTGACAGAGTCATACACTCAGTTTTACACTTACAGTAGTGTTTCTAGTAAAATCTTATTCAAATTGATACACTTGCACAAACACGCACTTGCTCACTCAAAGCCACACTAACACACCCAAAAATAAAAAAAATAAAAAAAATAAATATATATATATATATATATATATATATATATATATATATATATATATATATATATATATATATATATATATATATATATATATATATATATATATATATATATATATATATATATATATATATATATATATATATATGTTTTTAATGGTGTGACACAAAGCTGCCCAAATCAATAATGGCAAGGGCACAAGAATACACCAAGACGATGGAAAAGAAAAAGGTTAAGGACAATGGAGAGATGAGGTAATATCACACAAACGTAAACGACAGACGGAAAAAAGCTTAAGTACAAAGGACCCAGAAATATGGAGGACTATGCCCTGAGATGACGATAGATCCGCTTTTTGAAGGATGAGAGGTCATAAGAATTAGGAAAGACAGAAGGAGGAAGAGAGTTCCAGAGACTGGAGGTAGATGGGAAGAAGCAGTCGCTGCACTGACCAATCCGCGAGCTACAAATCTCCACCGCTTGATGAGTGTTACTCGGCCTCGGCAGTGGGGGAGAGATGCAACTCGCCAACTCATCAGAGCAGCGATGAAAGTAGTAGCTATAGAAAAGAGAAAGGAAGATACCTTACGGTGAAGAGAGAGAGAATCCTGATTAGAAGTAAGTGAAGGTTCATTAATGAGTCTGACTGCCTTAGATTCAACACTATCAAGAAGATAAGTATAAGAAGAAGAACCCCAGATGTGTGAGCAGTATTCTAAGAAGGGATGGATAATACCTATGTAAATATTAAGTAACTGTAAAGAGGAAAACTAATGACAGAAACGTAACAAAACCCCCAATTTTTGGATGAAGATTTAGAAATTTGGATTATGTGATTCCTCCAAGACAAGTTAGAGGTTATATGGATTCCTAATATGTTGATGGAATTAAGAGGGTAATTTCTTTTAGTTTCAAAGACAATAGTGTTTTCAGGAGGAGAAGAAGATAAAGAGATAGCCAGAAACTGTCTCAGAGGCAATGAATTTAACTAAATTTTGAGTGCCCCACTCAGATACCTTATGCAAATCTGAGTTGAGAGTAGAGGAAAGAGCAATACGAGACTGATTACAAGTAGCATATGAAGGTTGTGAAGAAGAAGCAGAGGAAAAGTGAAGGGTAGAATCATAAGCGAAAGCATGAAGAAAAGAGGAATATGAGGATTGTTGAAGATAAATGATGAAGAGAAGGAACACAGTAGGTGAAGGAACAGAGCCCTGTAGAACACCACTGGTATCAGAGAAAGGGCTAGATGTCGCACCATCAACAACAGAAATAAAACGGTCAGATAGAAAACTGGAAATCAGAGAACAGAAAGAAGGGGTAAAGCCATAGGCAGGGAGTTTGGCCAACAGAGCCTTGTGCCAGACTCTGCCAAAAGCCTTAGAGATATGAAGGGAGACGATTAAGGATTCCCTATAGTTCCTCAAAGAAGATGACCATACATGAGTAAGATAAGACAGGAGATCACCCATGGATTTAACCTTGCGGAAGCCGTAATGGTGATCGGAGATAAGTGATTTACATTCAAGACGTTTCAAGAAGTGAGCATTGAGCAAAGTTTTGAAAACTTTAGCATTATAGGAGGTTAGGGCAATAGGTCGTGTAGTTTGAAGGAATAGAGCGGTCACCCTTCTTAGGAACAGGTTGAACTAGAGCATGCTAACAAGATCAAGGATAGATACTGGTTGACAGAAAGAGGCAATAAAGACGGCAAAGCGCGGGAGCCAGTTCATCTGCAAACTCCTTAAGGAAACTTGCAGTGATACCATTGGGACCAGATGCCTTGTTCGTTTTAAACAAACAAAGAGCTTTATGAGCTTTGCCTGAAGAAAGATAAGGGAGGACATAGGGTTAAAGAGGGGTAAAGATTGAGGAACAGGTGCACTGGAATCGTTTATAGAAGAGTTGGCAGAAAAATGAGAGCCAAAGAGAGTGGCTTTGTCAGTGGGAGAGCAAGATATAGAACCATCAGAACGGATGAGAGGGGGGAAGCTTGAGTTACAGAAGTTTTTGGAGAGGTTTTGGCTAAGAACCAGAAGCATTTGTCAGAGGGAGAGGAGTTAAGATCATCAACTTTCCTTCTTCTAAAGGAAACTTTAGACTTTCGAATCTGAGCAGTACAGCGATTCCTAGCAACAATAAAAGCAAGAAGGAGAGGCTTGATAAGATCGGTGTGCCCGATTCCTGGCCTGGATAGCCATGGAGCAGGTACGGTCAAACCAAGGTTTAGTGGGTGAGAAAGTTTTTGTAGAAGAGGGGATGTACGCCTCCATTTCCGAGGTCATGATCTCGGCAACTTTTAGAGGTACCTGATCAGGGTTGCGGGACCGATAGAAGTAATCACCCCACGGGAAGTCAAAGAGAAAGCTACAAACATTTTCATGTTGGATACGCTCAAAGTGAAAAAGGTGGCACTGAGTGGGAGGGATTGGTGGAAGGGGAGCGAAAATGGAAGAGATTGAGATCAGAGAGTGGTCAGATTTGCCAAGAGGGGAAAGCACAGAATAAGAGTAGTTTGAAGGGTTAGAAGTAAGAAATAGGTCAAGATGGTTTGCTGCATGCTCGTGACGATCAGGAACATGAATAGAATGCTTGATAATTTCCGACAGATCGTGAGTAATAGAGAAAGCAAGGGCCTCACTTCCTCCTACATCAGTGTGAGAAGAATTACGCTACTCACTGTGGTGTACATTGAAGTCTCCAATGTAGAGAACTTTGGCATGTGGGTGAGAAGATAGCAAGGACTCATGGCACGAGAACAGATATTCAAAGAAAGACACAAACTCAGTGGAAGTTGGAGAACAGTCGCAGAAGCAAAGGAAAATAGTGGTAGTGGAGAGATAGATTTTAAGCCAGAGAAAATGAAAGTAAGGATATTCAAGGTCCATGATTCTTGCAATAGGAGTGTTAGTGTTGCAGTATGCACAGACCCCACTTTGGAGTGATACGAGTGTACAGATTATAGTGAGAGCTTTGGAATGGATCATTGGAAGCATGTATAGACAGCTGGGTTCCAGATAGGAGGAGAAGTTTAAGTAGGAAAGTACCCAAGTGCTATTCCACAGACGAAAGTTTAGAGTTCAGCCTACAAATGTTAGAGTAGTGAAGAGTGAAAGAAGCAGATCTATTAGGAGGTGCAAGGTTAAGGGCGTGTCTGCCCTCTAGCCAATAGCGAAACCCGGACATTCTTTGCAACCCTCTATGTCAAGTACTGGGGGCCATTAACTATGAACCTTTAATAAATTGTAGCAAACATGTGGGAAAAAGAGAGAAAATGAGAGAGATGTGGGGAGTGTTGAGACTTGTTAAATGTAAAGGAATAGCAGGAGATGTGTAATGAACAAGCCAGAATATTCCGTGTAGATATACCCATGAAGAAAAGAACCGTCCTGAAGGAAGACTCAACCCAGAACTGTCTGAACCAGTCCTAGAGGAATCCTAATACCTTCTGTTTTTCTAGATGTATCTCTTACCATTGTACATTTGGGTAGGTGGCCAGCTTAAGTCACGAAATTGATAAGCACTTTTTAAATTTATATTTTCGTTGTTTTATTTAATGAACTTTTCCTACACACACACACACACACACACACACACACACACACACACACACACGCACACACACACAGAGAGAAGCTGCCGTCCAGTTTTGCCTTGAGGGAAATCTAGAAGAGTTGCCAGAGGTGAAGCCATCACACCACATTACCTAATTTTTTGTGTAAACTGGGGAAAGCTCTTAAGCCGTTTTACCTGATCCTGTGGTTCTATATATTGTTAAAATCAGTATCCTTCCCATTTATATTAACTAGTTAGTTAGTTTGATATACGAAAAAATTGAATAATAAAAGAAAAAAAAATTACAAAATACCCACCTGTCAACAGTACTGAGTTAAGTTGCCAAGTAGTACAGCAGTCTTATTTTCTTCATTTTTTTTGCTTTCTTTTAGCTTTCTCTTTTACTATTTTGTTATTTTGTATATATATTGAGTTAAATGTAAAGTCTAAATCCCGTGATAACATATCTTGGTTAGCAAGTCAGTTTATCAGTTAGGAAGAATATATAACAGAAACAGGTGGGTGCCACCTCGAACACAAATTCGAATTTTCCTTCAGGTTTGACTTTTGTTTTTCTTTTTCTTTTTATACTTAAATTACCATGGTCAAGTTTTTAAGTTAAGATGTGTGTTACCAGAAAGGAGACAAACTGAGTCACTAAATAGCACTTATATGGAGATATAAAAATTCTGTGTGAAGGTAAATTAGAAGTTTTTCTCTTTTCTTTTTTTTTCCTCTTTCTCGTCTTCTTTCTATATTCTGTGAGAGGGAGAACATAAAAATGAAGCCATCTCTGTCCCAAACCTCTCCCACCCATGGGTCGGGAGAAGGGGTAGTCATCAGAGGACTTAAACAGAGAATCAAGAAGTTAGAGGAAATGGTTATAAGCCTTGATGATAAAATTCGGAATATGGATGGAGAAATGAAAGAGAATGAAACACTCAGAGAACTAATAAGATCTTTGGAGGAAGCAAATAAAGCACAAGGGCAGGAGAGAAAGGAACTAGAAAAAAGAATAAAGAAGCTGGAACGGGAAAAGAGTCAACTAGAATCTAGAATTTCTAAACAAGAAGATAAAAACAAACAGCTGAATGACAACCTAAAGGAATTAGATGTTAGTTCACTGCTCTCTTCTGAGAGAGACGAGATTGCTGCTTGGAATGTTCAGATTAAGGAAAACATTGAACAGTTCAGAAAAGAGTTCCAGGAGCTGAATATGGAAAATGATGCCATGAAAACTTCCTTTGCTGATGCACTAAAGGGGAATGTGGCAGTAAAAGAGGCTGTAAAGGTGGTGGCACTGGAAAACATACAAACAGTTGACTATAAAGAGACAGTAATCGAAAAAATGAAAGACGTTGTGATGGAAAGGGCAAACCCACTCATCAGACAGGCACTTGATAAGGAGAAGACAGTGGTAATCTCAGGCATAAGTGAATCCCAGGAGCCAACATGGCAGGGGAGACTTGAAGAAAATAAAGCTAGGGTTGTAGACCTGATAAGAAAGCTTGGAGTAGTATGTGGTCCTGAGGATATTGTAAACATACACCAAATAGGTAAATATTCGAGGGAAGGAAAGCCGAGACCAACAAAAGTAACCTTTGAGAGAGGGGAGACATGTAGGGAAATATTGTTGAGAAAAAAAAGTCTAAAAGACCTTCAAGAATGCAAAGAAGTGTTCATTAGACGATACAGAACACAGGAAGAGATGGAAAAGATCAAAAACTTGTTGCAAGAGGCAAGAAGGTTAAATGATGAAAGAAATGAAGAAGAGAAGAAAAATTTTCGTTACAGAATACTTCCAGACAAAGGGGAGATAAAGAAGATAATGACAGAAGATCAGGGGATGGGGCCTCATTAAGATTGTTATACACAAATGCTGATGGATTAGCTGGTAAGGCAGTAGAATTAAAAGATAGGATTCACAACAGTAAGGCAGATATAGTAGCAATTACAGAGACTAAGTTGAGTGAGGACATAAACAGTGTCACAGTTTTTCCTAAGGGCTTCAGAATACTAAGGGTCGAAAGATCTGAGAGGACTGGTGGAGGGATAGCACTGCTCATAAGTGAGAGGATTCAAGTTGAAGAAATAAACTTGGCTATAGAAAGTGAGTTCAGGGAATTTCTTGTTGCTCGCATAAATACTGGGTCAGAGAGCATTATAATAACTGTTGTATACAACCCACCAAGGAACCAAAATAGGCTTGAAATTTATGAGGAAAGTCATATAGGTACGATTGAAGTCATAAACTCAGTTGTTAACATGGCGCGGGAGAAAAAATGTAGGATTTTGATTATGGGAGACTTTAATCATAAAGAGATAGATTGGATAAATCTTGACCCACACAGTGGTGAGGACTCATTTGGGGCAAGATTCCTAGATTGCGTACAAGGGAATTTCCTACACCAACATGTAATGGAACCAACAAGAGCCAGGGGTGGGGATGAGCCATCACTACTTGATCTAGTGTTCACAGATAATGTGTTGGATATTGAAAATATTGAGTATGAACCACCAATTGGAAAGAGTGACCACTGTGTGTTGTTGATGGAGTATATCATTGAAGACATTCTTCCTGAGAGTAGAGGCACTGAGGACATGAGGAGGAACTATCCGAAAGGAGATTACATCAAAATGAATGAGCTTTTTGCAGTTATTGACTGGAGAACCTTATTTTACAACAAATCTGTACAAGAAATGTATGACATCTTTTGTGAGAAATATGGGAAGATAGTAGATTGCTGCATACCTGTCACCAAAGTAGGTGTAATTCATGCGAGAGAGAAATGGTTCGATAATGGGTGTAAAAGAGCTAAGGAGTGGAGAGACAAATGCTGGAAAAGGCATAGGAGGAGAAAAAACATAAATGCCTGGCAAACCTACAAAAGAGCAAGAAATGACTACCTAAGTAAAAGGAGAGAGGCAGAGAGAGATTATGAGAGGGACATCACCAGGAAGGCTAAAGAAAATCCCAAGCTTTTCCACAGCTTTA